>CAJVPU010000211.1:0-20809 GCA_910591775.1 Dentiscutata heterogama | reverse complement strand
AATAAACAGAGATACGTAATAGAAAAGCCACTGATCATAATTGATATATATAGGATCCGACAAAGATGCTTCAACACAATAGTCTTGGATAAACAAATTCTTGACCTAACCCTTCCTGCCACACAACAGTCTCCTAATACTGCCATTTTCCTTTTTAACAGCCGGCCTGCTTGAGTAGGCAGAAGCATCGGCTGATGCTGCTTTTCACTCGTTCTACTGTTACGATGATACCTGGCACAATCCCGCTAATTCATATCATCGCTTCAGTTTGTATTACTTAGCTAAAATTACTCACAATATATTCAGGTCCTTTAATTAAATTTATTTCCTGTGCCTTTGACTAGTCGGCATTTACCAGTCATTTGAACAGTCGTACCTATACTTTTCGTGGTATGTTTTGAACCGAATTCAGAGTAAAATCTAAAACCTGTTGTTTTTTGACAGTCTAAGTAATCGAAAGTAAATTTGAATTTAGTGATGGTACGTACCTGGGTAGACATTTTTATTATATGGCCATAATAAATTACCCAGATAACTGGATAATTTAATAATGCCCAAGTAGAATTTTTCTTGACGGGTACCATCTCTAATTAAGTTACTTATTTTAACTAATAATTATTTTATCATAAATTATTATTTAATTTAATTTTATATCATTAACTAATAATTTAAATAAATAAAATATTTATTAATAATAAATATTTATAAACTAATTTGAATAATTGATGCGAACTAAATAACTAATAGGTATGGATAAATTTACTGCAAATTTGGTAGCTTATTTAAAGTAATCGATTAACCAATGTTTTTTTATACTCACGAGTTATATTAATATGAAATAACTGAATAAAATGTGAAGTATAGTAATGGTAAATATCCGTATCATTTTTTAAGAGAAATTACACAGAGCTTGAATCTAGAAAAAATGTAATTGTTTTTCAAAAGTTAAAAAAGTACTTACGATAAATTAACTGTAAAATTTATCAAAATTTATAAAAGCTACCAGTTAGTATGAGAAACAATTGTATATAAACTTACACTTAGGAACGCCAAAAGATAACAAGAATACATGTATTTTGTACATTATTAGCCATAAAACAAGAACGGAGAATGTTAAATATTAATGGAACGCTGAGGGTTATTAAGCCCTATATACATTACATTAAAAATATTTATATATTTTTTTAATCTGCTATTAGCAAGAAAGAATTTTTAGAATCATCAAACTAACCGTGAAAATAACTAAAATCGTAATTATCGGCATAGAGAATGGTCTGACCGATGAATTGAAAGTGCACATACATATTTTAAAGGCAAAGCTCGTGGAACATTTAAATAAATAATAATAAGGTAAAAGGTGAATTAGTGTAGATCTTTACTCGGAATTAAAAAATAGCAATGGATACTTACCAAAGTAATATGATTCAAACTTTTTTGTCAAATTTGTATTCCATTTTACAAAGAACTAATATCAGAAATGAGGTGTTTGTTGCATGTAACATAAGCGAAAAGCATAGGTACGATTGGTCATGTGATTGGAAGAATGCCGGCACGCCAAAGGTGCCGGAAATAAATTCAATTAAAGGACTTTAAGTCCGCGGAATACATTGTGAGTAATTTGAGTAATTTGAATTGAGTAATTTGAGCTGAGTAATTTGAACTGAAACGATGATATGCTCCCAGGAAAATTATTGCGCCCAGGTATCATTGTAACAATAGAATGAGTGAGAAGCAGCATCAGCCGGTGGTTTCCCGCCTGCACGAAGCAGGCCGGCTGTTAAATAGGAAAATGGCAGAATCAGGAGAGTGTTCCTCTGTGTGCGGTGGGAAGGGTTGGGTCAAGAAAATGACGGTTATAATGCTTGATTGTGTTGTAAGGGAAGAGAGAAGACTGCTGGGAATTGATTTATTCGTCGCTTCTTTTATATTGATTGAGGACGTGGCTTTTTGTTGCGTAGCTGTGTACGCATGAAAAATCGATATGGTCTGATGTCTCTTTCTGTTACGCAGCTGTGTTATGCATGAAAAATCGATGTGGTCTGATGTCTCTTCTCCGTCATGTAGTTGTGTTCGCATGAAATCTCGGTCCTCGACTTGTGTTATCGGGGCAGGGTTGTAGCACATGGCGTGTAACCCTGACCACTCTTCCCTGTCTTGACTTTTTGTCAACATGCATGACAAACTATATAACGTTCCGAAGTTTCAGGAGCAAATTCTAATTTTCTCAAAAAGCAGCACTCCGACCAAAATTTCTGCTCATATGATTTTATCAAATAGAATTTATTTTGATTGCATCTTTATATTTAAAGCTTTAAGTTGAAATTTTCTGATGCGATAATCAATATCCTTATTTCTACTGTCCATCGTTGTGCCGTTATATTGGGATCGCATGTTGTACCAATTAAACCAATAAGCTTGAAATCGCATGTAGGTTAATTATATTCTTACCAGTATTTTGCAATAATTAAAATTTTTATAGGTAATATTTAAATTATAATATATTATAATTCAAATTAAAATTAACTCACTTTTTGATTCATTTCTGATATTTTATAAAGGTCCTTTTCTAGTCCAATTCCGTAAAAGTAATCTTAAGGATCTCATTAGAACTATTCAATTCAGTTGATTTTTGGCAATATTAATATCAATATATAGTATCATAAATTCTCAAAATAAAGGCATATGTTATCTTAAATTATTGCCTAAGTTAAGCATAATTGTGATTAAGATATAAATATTAATAATAAACCTTAATGTTGTGACTATCGTTGGTTTGATAACTTATCATAATCTTTTGTTTCAGTTTTTATACCAAGCCTAATTCATTTGCTGATATTGTTAGTTTCGCGGCTTTAAACCAATTAACATTCAATGAAATAGCCGTAAGTATAAATAACCAATTTAGTCTGAAAGCTCATAGTAAACTTGTATATTTTATCCTGATATTAATGGTCTGACCTTTTGTCCATATAGTATATGCTTACAGTTATGGTGTATCTAATATCTTTACATAAAAACGAAGCTTCTTTTCTGCCACTCGGCTGCTCAAAAGAAAGCTTTATATAGAACTATGAAGGCACAAATATATATTACATACAGAGATAGGATAACTGAATCTCTTGTAAACAATCTTAATTACTTCAATAGCGATAACTTGTTCTTGTTCTTTAGTCATCTTCTTCCATTACTGTGTTGAAAGTATGAAATTATCATATTTAATTTACTGTTGAATTACCCACCTGCGAGAGTCTAATCACAACCTTATAATGTTGCTATGGTTTTGTTTGTTTCGCTTTAAAGTTAAACTTTAAAGTAAATAATTTGTATATTACTTACTGGCATTATCTGCATCGCTTCTAATTAATGATGATAAGGTTAAACATATCAAATAAAAAAAAAATCTAACCAAACTTTTAATATAATACAAGGTTATCCCCGTTAATTCAACCCATTTGGATTAGACAATTATGTTGATATATGCGAGGGTTGACAACAGAGGGATAGTTTTTATATAGCATGTGCCTATTTTTTCTTACTAAGAGGTTGATATTAATGGGAAGTTTGATATTAACGGGGTAACCGTATATAATTTGACTCAATATATTAAGTACAAAATTTTATTCTAATTTATATAACGATAACAATCAAATATTAAAAATTTTCTATATACTTAATATTCTTGAACATTCTTGGACATGAAAGAGTAAAAAAGACAAAAAAAAAATGTACGACATTATTTTATATAAATGACCTGTATCACGTGACAATAAACTTTCTGTAGTACAAATAACATATGATTCAATAATACTGTAATAACATTTCTATTTAGGGAATAAAGTTAAGAGGGCTAGACTTATTTAGGCTTTCCATTAGCCACGAGTGCATAAGTATTGTGCATGAAACAGTTGCCTCACAAAGACTTGCTCTATCGTTAGTAACTGTGAAACCAGCTCTTGAGAATGCCCTTTCACTTGAAACACCTGAGGGTTTAATGCTTAGAAAATCGCGTGCCATTTTGCTAAGTATTGGGAATCGTGGTGACAATAATTCCCAAAGTTTTATTCCATTATTTTTTAAATCTCCAAGAGATTCACTTTCATATAGTTCTAATTCATATTCGACTGTATCTACTCGTTTTCGTCTTTTTGAAGTTCTTCTTATAGGAAATAAGGAATTGGACGTAGAATTATTTTCATTGTTATCATCAATTTCAACATAATCTGAAATACTTGTGCTGGAATATTTCATTCCATATGAATGAACTTTTTTGCGAATATCGTTGACAAATATTTCTGCGTCACTATCTTTATATCCACCAACTTCAATAAGTGTTGCTTTTAAGTGCTCAAACTTATATCTTGGATCAAGCACATGGGCAATTATGACATGATCGAGGATAGATTTCCAATATTTTTCAAATTTTTTAATCATTGATTTATTATTAATATTATTATTCTTAAATTTATTAATGTGTTGTTCAATTTCCAATATAACCGTTAGTGCGTCAGAAATTGAATTCGACTGTTCTTTCGAAAGAACTGACGTGGCAATTTCAAATGGTTTCAGAAGCTGGCAGAAGGACTCGAGAACTATTAGGCTTTCATTGTCCAAACAAGTGGGCATTGATGGTTCTTTAGAACACATTTCTTGAATGGCTGGATGCAGGTGAAGGTATCTCTCGAACATCGCTAGTGTGGAGTTCCAACGCGTATCAATTTCAAGAATAGGCTTCAAAAAGTTTATTCCAGAAATTCTACAATGCGATTCTAATACTTCTATTCTATTACTGGCAAGGGGATTAGCTAAGAATTTCATGACTTTATGGACCTCTTTATGTAATATACTAATTTCTTTCAAACCCTCTTTAACAATTAAGTTAAGAATGTGGCACATGCATCCTATTGAAATTAATTCTGTATCTGGCAACTCATTTTGGAGCAGTCGATTTACTGCTTTATTCGTAGTAGTATTGTCCATAGTAAGTGCAAATATTTTTTTTTCAATGGAGTAATTTTTTAATGTGTTCATTATTTCTGATGTTATCTCTTTCGCTGTTTGTCCCGACTTTTGAAAGCTTAGAACAATATTAACTATTTTCCAATCATCGCTGATCCAGGATCCTGTGATAACAGTATAATGACACTTATGGACGGTTGAGTGCCAACCGTCACACGTGAGTGAAATTTGTCCAGAAGTTTTGGCCAAAACATCTTTAATAAATTTTAATCTCAAGTCAAATATATTGCCGGTAATATGTCGGGATATTGTAGTTGAATGTGGGATTTTATATGAAGGTGTAACATAGCGAAGATTTCTAACCATTTTACGAAATGATGGATTATTAAGAATATTGAACGACGCTCCTGTTGCAATAACCATGTCCATTATTGAATTATCTACATCTTCTTTAGTAGTTGGTTTGAGCTCCTCAGTCCGAGTTTCGTTTAGTGGAGAATTAAAACATGATAAGGTATGTTTTTTTAAATGCGTTCTACTGGTTTTTATCGCATAAGTCTTTTTTTGGCAATGCATGCATTTCCAAAATTTATTATTATTATTATCTTCTACCACTATCCAATTATCCTTAGTATTATATATATCGCCGATTACTACTATTTCGTTATTATTAGATGTTGAGGCATTAGAAGCGGAATCGTCAGAAATCAAATTTTCCATAGCAAGATAAAAAAAAAAAAGGTAATATAAAGGGAAAAGATAGAAAAAGCACCGCAAGGTAAAAAAGAGAAAGCAATATAAGGTAAGATAGAAAAGGTGATATTAGTTAAGAAGACAGAGAAAGTACTATAAGATCGAAAAAGTGAAGTAGTATAAGAAGATAGAAAGAAAGCACTTAAGAAGGACGACGTAAGTCAAGAAGACAGAAAAAGCGCTATGAGATAGAAAAGTGATGTAGTATAAGAAGGCAGGAAATAGAAAAAGCAATGTCGTACAAGAAAATTAAGAAAAAGCACTATAAGGTAAGAAAGAAAAGGCGACGAAAGTCAAGAAGACAGAGAAAGCACTAAAAAGATAAGAAAAGCGATGCGACACAAGAAAGCGGTGAAAGAACTATAAAAAGCAATGTAAGTCAAGAAAGTTTATAGGCAAGAAGGTAAAAAATATATAAGCAAAAAATTATGTATAGAACGAATTAATTTTTTCTTCTTACAGGCCTTTTTTGGCCATTTTATATTAAAAATTTTCGTATTTAGATGAGCTTTATTTATTATTTAGCTTTAACATTTATCTTATGAATACTAGTTTGACACAATCGCTTACTAAATATTAAAGATGGGCAATTGTTGATTTTATTCTTATTAATAAATATTCAAATTTTATTATATAATAGTAATAATAAGTCAAAACCCGGAATTTACAAAATAAGTTATTATCTTTGCAGTGTGACGATTCATGAGATAGATTATAGATCACTCATGAGTAATAACAATTGCCAGATAATGAATGAGAAAGGCTGTATTTTATGCTTGAAGTGCTCTAAATATTGATCATAAAAAATGATTAATTTTATAACAGTTAATAACATTAACCGTCCCTTGCTTTATGTAATGGCATGTTTTAATTAAAAATTTCTATGTTCATAAACATTATATTAATTAATGCTAGCACACTAAATTATGCGGGGCAGAAGTTAATAGATAGTCACAAATCAATTATCGCAGTTTTCAAAAATTCTGTATCCCTATACGATTAGTACCTAACTGTGAAAATCGATTGTAAAAATCGATTATAATTTTTTAATGGTATATCCTGCATCCCAAAAACAATGGTAAGTCAGAATGCACGTGAAATAAGAGATACAAACTAAAGGAAAAGCTACGGGCACAGCATTCACGTGACTTATGTGCACAGCATTTGGCTAGGGTTAGGATTAGAGTTAGCGTTAGGGTAAGTAGTGCTGGTCACTGCTGTGCACATAAGCACGTGAATGTTGTGCCCGTAGCTTTCGCCCAAACTAAAAAGAAAACATAATAATTTCAAATTTTGTGAATAAATATGCACACACATGATAATTATCTTTGCAGTGTGACGATTCATGAGACAGGTTATAGATCACTCATGAGTCATAACAATTGCCAGATAATGAATGAGAAAGGCTGTATTTTATGCTTGAAGTGCTCTAAATATTGATCATAAAAAATGATTAATTTTATAACAGTTAATAACATTAACCGTCCCTTGCTTTATGTAATGGCATATTTTAATTAAAAATTTCTATGTTTATAAATACTATATTAATTAATGCTAGCGCACTAAGTTATGCGGGGCAGAAGTTAATAGATGGTTAGTCATAAATTAACTATCGCAGTTTTCAAAAATTCTGTATCCCTATACGATTAGTACCTAATTGTGAAAAGTAAAATCGACTACGTATCATTTTTTTAGTGGTATATCCTGCATCCCAATACCGATACCGATACGTAATGCGTATTGAGGTAATCTTACTATTGTTTTTGGGATGCGGGTATACTAGGGGGTATACCCTAAAAAAATAACAATCGATTTTGCAATCGATTTCCACAATTAGGTGCTACGTAATCGATATGGAACCTTAACCAAAAATGTACCATTATACGTATGCGTACGTACAGATATGTATATGTGCATACAATCAATAATCCCCTTATCTTTCATTTCATTCATTCCTGATTTTGTACAATTATAATGCTTATCTATCTAGAAGTTGGAACTTACGAACTGCCTTATTTATATCATTTAATATATCCTGCCTAGTATTAATAACGTAAGAGGTACATCCAATTCAAAACATAATAGAACGTCTGTAACTGTTATGTATAAGATATTGGGAGTTTACTAATTTCTCACACTTCTGATTGGTTCTACTAATTGTTCACATATCGGGAGAAATTAATATCGTCGCATGATCTAATATTGATACGTATTATCATGCAATTATGATTATTCGTGGTTGGCTAAGTTTTATGGCGGTTTGCAAAAAGGTGTGACCTCTACAGATCAAGATGTCAAAAAATCAGCCGATCCTAGTAGATTTTCGATTCCTGGAGAATTTTAAAGATTTCGAATAAATATAGACGTTGGTTAAGTTTTAATTTAGTTATGATTTACAAGTTGTGGTTGGCTAAGTTTTAATTTAGAATTGTTGTGCTTACATAATAATGTACAAAAAGAGAAAAAAAAAATCTGTGATAATAAGAGTTTGTACGTACGTACGTACCATAATACGTATACAGTATCTTAATACCCAATTTGTGATCGTTGAAATATCAAATATTTAATCAAGATAATATTTGCCCTTGCATTAATACAATTTTTATCCCTATTCTATTAGTTCGGTCAGATTCACTTTATTGCCAAGTGCCGGCACCTTTTAGGCATGGGCATAAAGTGCCTAGTACTTTTTTTGACATGGGCATGATATGCCTGGCATAAAAATATTATCTACTTTTTTAAATATTATATGGCATGAAAATGCCAATTACTATTTAAGCACAGGCATGAAATGCCTTGTTTTGGAACATTTATGCCAGCACTTTAATGCCTGTGCCTATAATTATGCCTGGCATTTTTATGCCTTTTGTATAGGCATGGCACAAGATGCCTATGCCTGGCACGATGCCAATTTGCCTGGCATGGGCATTTGCAGAGCCCTAATAATTAGCAATTAGAATTATAAAATAGTTATGTTAAAAACATTTTTAAACTAACATTATATAATTAGTGATTAAGATATTATTCAAGTATCGAATTAATTAAAGGCAGATCTTGAATTTTGCCAAAATTATGATGTTCAGCATGATAAAATGCTAAAACCAGTTTTAATATTCCAATATACTAAAATTCTATAATTTTGGCAAGTAATTTTATATCAGTTACTATACTATTTCGAAAATAAGCACTACCCCTCTACTCCAACTTTTTTAATCTCAGATTAGCAAAAGAAATTTGGCCAAAGATCTTATTACAATTTCACTAATCTGAAATTAAAAAATTAGGTAGAGAGGATAGTGTTTATTTTCAGAACAGTATAGTATTTGCATAAATTTGATAAATAATTACTTACATTTAGATTAGTATTAATATTATCATAGGTAAAATTATCAGCAATAATGGATAGTATTGTGTTTTTTCATTAAAACTATGCTTGTTTTTGTCTAATGTTTAATGAAAGTATTCTCAGAAAGTTGAGTTATGATTTTTAAAATTAGATAGTATTGGATTTAAAAAACTCTGCTTATATGATAATTCTAAATTAGTTTTGTCAATTTCAGGATTATACGATCTTGACCAAAATGTAAACTAAAGTATCAAAATAAATTTTAATTAATAGCCAAAAGTTAAATACTATAATTGGCTGATTATTGAATTTTTATTTACTTACTTCTGATTGATCTTTATTAAATAGCGTTATTTCAGTACATCCTATAGCTTTTAACATAGCTTTCTATGCACATAATTTCTAATCATTTATAATGTGATTAAATGGATATAGTGTATATAAACTGGTTTGTAATTCATAATTGTTGAAGTTTCTTTTTGCTATTGATTGAACTATTCAAGCCAATTTACATGAGTTGATAGTCTACATTTTAGATGATAATTATAAAAACATTCTATTATTTGATTATTGTTTCATTTATCTAATAAACAGGTGGGTATTTTGATAGACCGAATAAGATTCTGTGTATATATTTCTTCTAATCCAAAAAGTTCTTTGCCATTATATTGTTATAAGCAATTAACTTGTTTCTATAAAAAATTAGAATCAATATTAATAAAAGCTTTTGAAATCTTTATTTGTTTATTATAAATTGTAAGTGTGCATTTTTCATCATCAAATTCCTCAAAAAAAATACATCGTTGTTTTTGATATATATATAAAAGCAGCTTTATAACCAGTTCTTGCATAGTTCCATTTGGGTTTATTTGATTTTCCTATACCAAGTATCAAAACTCATAATTTTTCTAAGATAAATGCATATACTTGAAAAGGAAGATCTTGAATTAAAATATCAGATATTATTGGGTTATCAAATCCCATTATAGCTAGACCTGAAAATTTTGTCACTGTTTTCATTATTTTTTGATAAATACTTAAAATTGCATTAGTAGGTGATAAAAAAATTTCACTTTGAATATCTTTACATTTACACAAATATCCTAGTGCTGGTCTATACTCTAATAATGATTCAACTATTTAATAATAAAGTCAAAATTATAAAGAGTTATTAGTGTTTTCATATTAAGTCGTATAGTATAAAGTAAAATTATATTATTAGTTTTGTCTGTTTGTCGAGATAACTACCAATTATGACAATAAGGCCTGTAATGTGAATTTTGAATAATATGACTAGCAAAAATCAAAGTAACAATATATTCTTTTCATTTTGTTATTTTTTTTATATATTATAATATAGGAATATACAGATTCTAAAAACTATTACTTAAATGTATTTTCATTATCCCCGTATCTATATATATCTTAATTAGATGATTTTACTGATTTACAAATAGATTACAATTTAAGTATCTTATACTAAAAATCAATATTAAAATAATTTTTACATGTATAGACACAATGCTATAACTTGTATAGTGTACATGATAATTTAATAGTAAAATTCAAGCTGCAATAACTCTTGTATTAACAAACTCACATAAATCAAATTATATTTGCCGAGTTCATTATAATGTACTCTTTAGCATAATAATATATATTTTTTTATTTTAATTTCTGAAGTATAGCGAGAATAAAACAATATCAAATTATTGATTTGATATATTATTTATAAGATAGCTGCACATTATACAATGCTACACAGGACCAATACAATTATGTATAGGTGAATTTATAAGTGCTATGTCCAAATAGCCTAGATCTCTATACTCGCTTATTATATATATTAAATGAGAATATAGAGAGCCTAATAAAACAAAAAGTTTTTTATATTGTTTGTAATCACTAATATATAGCATTATTTGCATGTAATCTACATATAGAGTTATACATATCATATATATATATATATAAATCTTAACTTCTGCCAAAAATGAATAAATGAAATCATTACTTCTACTAAAAAAGGATTTTTCAAAAATTAGCATAATAGATATCAATTTTCGCGCATATAAACTATTCCTTTACATTTTATGTTACACATTCATGTATTTATTGCAATCTCAGTCATCTGATCAGCTATAGCAAATGACTGATTAGGAATAGATCAGTCTGATCTGGTCTGTCCTGGTCTCTAATAAGACTGGTCTATTAATGCTTTTTGGTCTGGTTCTGGTTCCAAAACTGGTTCCAAAATCAGTTCCAAAACCAGTCCAAAATTTGAGTAACATGTAATTGAAATTAATCAATTTATCAGTTGAATCTCATTTTTGATTTGATTCTCTCGTTTGATTCTCTTGTTTGATTCTTTTCCCACACACTTTATTTTTCTATACCATGAAGTTTAAAACCAAGATCAACATTATTATAGTTAGAAGTTTTTTTTTATTGATAAGTATCAATTTTGTAACAAGCAAAAATTATTTAATAAAAAAAAATATATTTCAAAACTGCTATCTTGAATGTTTATTGTCTTCAAGCAAATTTTAATCCTATATAATGTAGCAATTATTGAATATAGAACTTATTTATTTATTAATATTAAGTTTTATAATTTTCTGTAGCAAAAGAAATAGTTGAAAAACATTGAATAAATTTCAAAAGGTGTGACGTTTTAACAAATTTGATCTAGAAGAAAAACTTTCCACCAGTTCAATTTTTGTAAACTATTTGTTTATTTTTTTTTTTTTTGAAAACACTAGCATATTAATTTTTTTTTTGAGAATATTTTAGCATACTTCTTTGCGAATCCAACTTTTCAAACAAAGAATTGCTCTCACCATCTCTCCATTCAGATTATTCCTTTTATCTGTAATCATTTTACTAGCAATTGAAAATGCTTATTCTGAAGCAACACTTGTTGCTTGAATTGATAAATAATCATGAGCGATAATACTTAGAATTGGGTTTTCATGATGTTGGGTTTGCTACCAACACAAAGGATCAATGTGGCTAAGCAAAAGTATAGCAGGATATCTTATGATTTCTTCATGTATATAGTTTGAAAGTACATTATATGAAGAAGAAAAGAATGTTTCAAGAGCATATAAGTTTAGAAATAATTTCTATCATTAGTCAAATTATCATTGAGAGTTGTCTGCTGTGATGTTTCAGATAAATATTCATTTAATTCTGAGATTAAATCAATTATTTTCTTTTTTTCATATTTGGTTCTAAATGCAGATATCTTTACCTATGGATCAAGAAATGCTGAGTTTTGAAATGATTCATCAAGTATCAACCAATAGCTTTTCAGTATTTGATACATCACACTAGCTATATGAGTTGTTGAGAAACTAGTATTATTTTTGTGCTGAGCTAAATATTTCTGAATGCTAAGCACAATGATTTGAACATTACCATATGTTGGGCAATTTGAAGCAGATAAAAAGCAAGTAGCATGTTCTATTAGTTTAAAAAGAATTATTATATTCTTTTGTTTTTTATTAAAAAAAAAAATAGTAGTGTATATATATATATATGGTTTTAAAATAATAATAAATGAAACTTATATTTATATTAATGCTATTAAGTTCATTAGTATTCAAATATTTTTCTCTAACCGTTTGATTATCAGCCACAAGCAAATTTAATGCAGATTCTAATTTTTTTCACTTTCTAAGCATATAGAAGGTGGATTTCCATCTAGTCTTAGTATCAATTTCATTACTAGGTAGGTGATTCTTTTAACATTACAAAACCCTTTTAGAGTATTATTTGTTAGTTTCGATGATCTAAGTATATCATCAATGCTCTTACTTTTGCAATTGATTTGTCTACATATTCAACCCCCTGATTAACTACAAAATTTAAGATATAAGCCACATATCTATAGTGTAAAAACTCAAGATCATCAAATTCTCTTTCAAGTTCTTCAGCTATTAATTTACTACAGACAATCATCAATGAAGCATTATTAGTAGTGAGGGCTAAAGTTTTTTTGTCTAAAGATAAATACAAGAATTTTTTTAAAAGAAGTAAGCATAATACTTATTATTAGACACACAAAGCTGATTTTTCATTTTGTATAACCTATTAACTTATTTTTTTAAATTTTTTTTTTTAAATTTTAAATTTGCACTAATTATTTTATTTTTGCTATTGATTTTTTTTTTTACTATATATTTATCAAGTATAGTTAACTTTCTTTATAATGAACATTTCTATATTATAATAATCTTTGGATATAACAAGATAAAAATTTTTAAATTTTATATTAATTCAATATTAAATGATTATTTAAAAAAATGTAGTAATTTAATAATGAGCCTTTTATTACAGCAAGAAAAAATGAATTATTTAATAGAACCAGTAAGAAAAAAAGAAAATTAATAATCTAATTTTTTAATTCTATATTATACAAACTTCAATATAAACATGAGTTTATTAATTTAAGTAGATTAGAAAAAAGAAATCTAATCTGCTAACATAATTTTGGAACACCAGGTTATGCAAAATTAAAATTGACTTTGTGTAATCTTAAAGTATAATAATTTTATTTATTCTAATAAATACCAGATTGAATTCACAAAGAACATTCATTATAGTATTAGTTATATTGAACCCTGTATAGCACACCTCTATTAGAATTATGTCCAAAAGAAAACTATTTAATTTCCAAGAAGAATTGACATAATGAATCGTCAAATTAAGAAATACATTACCATTCAATATAGTCCACATATCAGAGGTGAATGATATTTTTTCAAGAATTTGTAAAAGCACTAATTTTACTTTTTCTTTTTTATTTTCATATAGAGTCATAATTTGATCCTTTTTTGAATAATGATTATGAAATTGATAATATAGATCAAATTTTTTTATTATATCTTGCTATTCTTTATATTCAATAATAGTAAAAGGCTGCAAATCACATAATATCCATTTTGTTACTGCATCATCACACTTCTGCTATTCTTCTGCTGAATAGAGAGTATAATGATTTTTATACTCAGGTTTGTTTTGTTGCTGTGTTGGCATAATAATATTATGCAATAATAGATGTTGCCTTAATGTTGAGACACCAGTCCTTTTTCTATATTTTGTTTTGTATTTTTTATACATCCTCTTTTTAGAACGAAGTTTATTAAAATATTTCCACATAGTTAAGGGTTTTCTTCTTTTTTGTTGGGACTATGAATCAATAACATCTTCATCTTCATCTTCATCTGAATGAGTGCTTGTTGTTGATTCATTTTCTTGATATTCACAGGTTTTATTATCATTTTCCTGATTAATTACAAAATCTGAAGAATCAATATCCATATCATTTCTTAAGTAAAGATAAGAACTTGATAAAAAAAAGATTTATAACTATTACGAATTAAAAGAGAAGAATAAATGAAGTCAAAAAAAAAAAAGATTTATAATTTTTGTAATCACATTATACATATAATGATTAAATCATAATTTATTATAAGAAAAAAAATTAAAACATAATTTAATGATATATTTTGTAATCAAAAGATTGAATATTTTTTTTATTGAAGCATTAGGCTTTTTATATATTAAATATATTATTTATTATAATACAAATCAAATTATATTTAATGACTCAAGACCTTTTATGATTAATTTTAATGCTACATGAACACAGGCTGGAATTAAAAAATTTTAATAACAATATAAACATGGGCTAGATCTATTAATTATAGAAAATGTGAGACAGACTTTACTTTGTAGTAGTGTTCTAATCTAAAATGCTCAGTATTTTTAATGGGTATAAAAGAAGCATTCACTAAGGATATCAAAACTTAAACTGTACACATAATTACTCTGAAAAACACACTACCTGCAACAGGCTTCATTTGTCTCTTACAAGCATCTTATCTCCAGTAGCAGGTTTTTCAAAACTGCCTATTCGGATCAGATCCAGATCTGGTTTATGCAACAAGTTTGAAAGACTGCTACTGGCTACAGATGCATGTGAGAGACAAGTGAGGCTGTTGCTAGTAGTGTATTTTATACATATAGTTTCAGTTCTGGTACTCTTAGTGAAATGCTACTTTCTTACCTATTAAAAAAATAATGTATAAGTATATTTGCTATTATTCATCTTAATTTAATAAACGAATATAGAGATAACCTATTAATTGGTGGATTAAAAAAGTGATCCATGTTTACAACACTTATTTACTACTAATTAATACCCTTTAGATTACCATTACAATAAATTTCTATATAATATTTAACAATAATTAAAATGGCAACCTAAATACAGATCTATTTTTGCAGAACACTACTTTGTAGGTTGTGTGTGGACCCTTCTAACCATGTATAGTCTCTTCTAAATTAATGATAGCTTTGAACAATAGTTTTAACTTATCTGCTACATTCTAGACTATCTTTCATAAATTATTATATAATATAAAAAATAAAATAAAATTCTATATTAATTTGATACTCGCATAAGGTACACTCCCTTGACAAAAGTCACTAGCTGTTGATCATTTTTAACAATGATAGGTAAGTGAAAAGATTTGTTAAAAATCTGTTTGTGTGTAATTGTTAAAAATTACACTGTGTGTACATATATATTAGATAGTTTATGATCTGTAGTTTTTAAAAATGCAAAAAAAATTTGCAGTTATTTGTTAGTTTTTCTCAATATTGCAAAAACATAAAGAGTTATTTAAAATTGAGCAAAGCCAGATAGTCAGTGCTTGGAGATGTGGTTCTCTAGTTTCTGCTATCATAAGACAACTTAACTTTGCAAAAACAACAGTTCAAGACATAATTTATTTTTATAAAAAAACTAGTAAATTTAAATCTTCTGCTCAGAGTAGAAAACTACCCATATTAAATAATTATAATAAATGTCACTTAACTCGTATTGTCAAAAATGATTAAAAAATTAGTTTGAATATTTTGCAAAATGAATTTTTGCAGTTGATCTTGTGAATGTTTCCAAACATACTCTACAATGGTACCTTCATGAAGAAGATTACTATGCTCATATTGGCAAGAGAAAACCATATGTTAGTGTACCAAATTGGAAGATCCATTATAACTGGGCAAAAGAATGTTTGAATTAGACTTCTGAATGAGATAATATTATTTGGAGTGACAAGTCTCATTTTGAAACATTTAGAGGTGATAGTTGTAGTTATGTTTGGCACTTGCCTAATAAAAAATATGATGTAAATTGTCTTGTACCAATATTTAAGTCTGGTAGAAGAGGGGTGATAGTATGGGAATGTTTTACTGCAGATGGTTTGGGTCCGTTGATCTGAATTAATGGCCAACAAAGATCATGGAATTATGTTGAGCTTTTGGAAACTCATTTATTACCTATTTAGATATTCTTGATTCTAATTTGAAGTTTACTTTTCAAGATGACAATATTCCAATCCATCAGGCTCAGATAGTACTAAAATGGTTAGAGAAAAATCAGATTGATCATCTTTTGTGGCCTGTACAAAGCCCGGACCTCAACCCAACTGAGTACCTTTGGGATGAATTGGAGCATTGAGTTCATTGGCATATTCTATTGCCAACTAGTGAGGCTGAGCTCTTTTTCTTTTTGAAAGAAGAGTGATATAATCTAGATAAATCTGTTTACCAAAATTTGATTAGTAGTATGTCTAATTATATTCTTGCTATAAAAAAAGCTAGAGGAAATTCTACAAAATATTAATTACATAAATAAATATAATAAAACTTTAGCTACTTTTAAAAAAAAAATTTAAAAACCTTAGTAATTTTTTTTTTTATAAAATTAGTTAGAAAATTTTTATCAGTTTACTGATCATAACAGACAGCAGTGACTTTTGTCAGAGAAGTGTACTTTATTATTTAATGCATAACAATAATAAAATAAAGAATTAGAGTTTGCTTCTACTTTTAAATTGGTTCAGATTGGTCTTGAGACCAGGGACTGGTTAATCGTGAGACTGGCTAAAAACTGATTCTTCTTTCAGTTTTTTTTAGACTGATCTATTTCTATGACTAATTATACAATACATATCTAGGTGCTTGAGTTGTTTAAAGAGAGTTAAAGATGAGTATACTATATCTGATATTGTATTATGCAGTACAAGAACTTCATATTGTGATTAGGCTCCATGGCTGTGATAGCAGTACAAGAACCTCATGTGTATAGTTGCTACCAAAACCTAATTGGTTTGGGACTTTGGAACTATCTAGAAAATTAAAAACTATTTGAAACTAGTTAAAGCTGTGGAACTTGTCCAAAACTTACTATATGAATTAGAATTTGGAATTGCAATTAGGCTCCGTGGCTGCAGTAGCAATGCAAGGACATCATAGTATGATTAGGCTCTATTGCTGCTAAGGATGAGTTCAGTTGCAAATGGCTATAATTATTCATAGTCAATTTTCAAATATTGAGTGATTTTTTTTTTTTTTGAGCTTTTAATTAAAGTTGTTCAGAATTAAATTCTGTTCATCCCATCTTATAAGTGAGAAGAACAAAACTTTTTCTTAAACTAAGAATTTTAAAATTTGTTAATGTCATAACTGATTAATAACTAGCAGCTAATAACTAGTTATAATGTTAACAAAATTTAAATTCTGTTCTAGAGAAGGTATCATTCTTTCTACTTATAAGATGAGATGAATAGAATTTACAGTAATTTTGAAGAACTTTAATTAAAAGCTCAAATAGAAAAAATTATTTGTGTTTAGAAAATCAACTATGAATAATTGTAGCAACTGAATATATACCTAATGGCCGCTACAGGTAGTGAAGAACCTCATGTTTGATAATAAAGCACTGCTACTACAATAGCAGTACAAGGAATTTATGTTGTGATTAGGCTTTGTGGCTGCTATAGCAATTCAAGAATCTATGTTGTGATTAGGCTCTATAGCTGCTGCAGGATATAAGAATCTTATATTTAGTATTAAGTACTATAACTCCAATAGCAGTGTAAGGATTCATGCTGTGATTAGGCTTCATGGTTGCAATAGCATGCAAGAACCTTACATTGTGATTAGGCTCTATAGCTGCTATAGGCAGTGCAAGAATATCATGTTTGGTAATTAAGCACCATAACTAAGATAGCAGTGCAAGGACCTTATGTTTGATTAAATTCTGTAGCTGCAAAGACCTTATGTTGTGATTTGACTCTATAGTTGCAATAGGCAGTGCAAGATCTTATACTTGACAATTAAGCTCTACAACTATGATAGCATACAAGAATCTTATATTGAAATTAGACTTCGTGGATATGATAGCAATGCAAGAATCTTGTGTGATTTGGCTTTATGACTGCCACGAGTAGTAATGAACCTCATACTTGATAATTAGGCACTATAACTACAATAGCAGTGTGATAGTAATGTAAGAACCTCATATTATAATTAGGCTCTATGGCTGTTACAAGCAGTGCAAGATTCTTATGTTTGGTGGTTAAGCTCCACAATTATAATAGGAGTGCATGGTATAAAAGAGTCAATTGTAGTTAGAAATAAAATTTTAATTTATTAGTAGGTTAGATACATACAAATTTGGAGAAATTGATATACTAATAAATAGATTGATCAATGCTGAGGTGGCTTAGATTGATTTTTACTATTTTACCCAAATTTAGTTAGCATTAGTATAGTATACTTATTCTCTTTCTGTTACTTATATTATTAGTGCCACTAATTCCACAAATGACACTTCGCTTCTTAATAATATTTTATCAATAAATCATACTTTTTCTACAAATATTACTAATAACTCTAATATCACTTATGACATTAATGCCATTTTGCTAATAAATTCAACTTCCAAACCTGTATTATTATAGGAATATAAAACTATAAATATAATGTCTCTTGACTTCACAATCAAGCAGCTAGCTAAGAGCTCAGATAAACTTAGAGTTAGCATAACTCAATAGAGTTTGACTCAATTAAGAGTCTGCTATCTTAACTTTAACATTTTACAAATTACTCCTAATCTTATAATCCCATGACCCTAAATTAAAGCTTTATGACATAGTCTCGAACTCTATTTAGCCCTAATAACTTAGACCAAGTTTCTTTACGCCTTCTTTCAGCTTTTCAATATTAGTGTTCAAATAGAGTTGGTTATTAGTGTGTTGATTTAGATTATATTAGTGTGGTTTGATATCTGTATCATCTATATTTTTCTGAGCCAATCCAGTCTAGCTCTTCTTAACAGACCCCATGTTGTAGTTAGGCTCTGTGGCTATGATAGCAATATGAGAGTTTTATAATTTTTTTAGACTATATGACTACTTTAGGCAGCACTGGCACCTTATTTTTGATGATTAAGCACTGCAACTACAATAGCAGTGCAAGAACCTCACATTATAGTTAGGCTCCATAGCTGCAATAGCATAAATTAATCAAAATTTAACCAAATAGAAATCAACGATAATGATTTTTATACTTATTAAATATGGTTAAGTATATTGTATAGTTTAAAAAAAAATTTTTTTGAAACAAAAGAAACTATTATATAATCTACTCTAAGTCATACCTTATTAAAAAAAAAAATAATAGTAATGCTTTCCTGCTAAATTCTATGTAATATTGTCTATATATACTTTATTTACAATTTATTTATATTTACAATTTAACAAATTAGAAGAATAGAAATCTATAAAGCACAGAACAATTAACAAAGCACAAGGTAAAAAGTTTCATTTAAAAAGATTCTACAAATGTATGTATATGCAATAAGTAAATGAAGGTCTGTCTGATAGAATTTAAATAGTGCTGCTTACTGTAGCTAATTACTTAATAATAACTAGAACTGTACATATTCAAGATGTGCTATAAAAAGAAAATAGTATATAAATATTATCATTCTTAAGTTTAACTAATAAGACACATAAGTGATGAACACATAGTTTACTATTGTAAATATATTTTTAGTATGCAAATTCAAAATAAAGTTTTATAGCAATACATATATCGAATTATGGAATTAAAAGTCAATTTAATTTATTGAATCTTATAAATACAATCCGAATATGATAAAAATTTATTGGGGGCATACTTTAGATCAGATCAGATCAGATCTGTGCAATGCAATATTGCCTGCTCATGATATATATAAGAACAAGAACAAGATCAAGATAATATACAAAAATCTTTTCCGTTTTAACCTAAAAGGAAATGTGGCAGATCACAAGTAAGATCGCATCCAATAAATAAGATATTTAACATCTAATCTTAAACTTTATTGGAAATGATCTATGACATAGGACAAAGAAAGATTGAAAAGAGTTAAATATGAAATGCTGATCAGATATTGATATCAAGAATCGTATTAGTATGCGAATATACAATACTAATAAAAGATATTGTTGCAATTTTTTCTATTAAACCTTTTAGTACTGCTTAGGTGCTACAAATTTCATGAGAGATTTTTATCCAATTAGATGCTGAGAATCGTATACACATATTAACTTGCCTGTAAACCATACATTATGTACTTTGTACTCTGTTCTTGGTACAAATAATATATAGTTAAAAGTATAAAACTACCAAGATAACTAAATTTTACATGTTAAATACAAGAAAAAGAGGTAGAACTAAGAAGTAATAATTTAGCAAAGGTAAAAGTCCAAGTACATAGGTTTATTTAATTAATGTTATCTCTAAACTATAAACAATTCCAGACAAATTTGCCTAAAAAATTGCTATAAATTTGTTTATGATTTACTTTTTTTAAAATTTAAAATATTTAAATAAATTTTTTTTTGATAATAT
>CAJVPU010000210.1:0-20831 GCA_910591775.1 Dentiscutata heterogama | reverse complement strand
TTAGTTCTTGACGGGCTGACAAGGTCCTCTGACACGTATGTAAGTCAGTGCGACAGGTCGCATCTGGGCACTTAATACAGCAGCCGGATGATGTTGGGCTTGCAATTTTAAAATTAGAGTTTTTATTAGAGTAGTTTTTCACTTACTGTAATAAGATAATTTTGTATTTGAGCTCCAACAAGACTGTCTAAGGAATAAAAAAAAAAAATAAAAAATAAGTATTTACAAAATTTGTCAAGTTTTTTGATTAAATCAGTTTTTTTATTGTTTTTTTTATATCTAATTTTATTTTTTTTTATTTTTTTTTTTTTTTAAAAGAAGTCTTTTCTCTATTTCTTTATTTCAAAATATATAATTTGAATATAACTAGTACCAATTTATATATTTAATAAAAGGAAGTAGAAGTTAGAGCTAGGATTTACCCTCAATCTATTCTTAGCTAGAATAGTTAAAAAAACCTCTAGATTATATAATTTTAAAAAGGAAATACTGAATTGTGATAAATAAAATCGTTAAGCTATAAGTAAAATTTTCTATCTACTGAACAAAAGAGAGTATTATTTTCTAGAAGTGCACTAATAGATTTGGGGTATTTTGTTGTATTCATATTTGGCTTGGTTTTCAAATTTATTTATGTATATTCTTGATAATTGTATGATAGATTTGTGAAATTAAAATGGTGCTTTGAGAAAGTAATTCTAATTTTTGTAATATTTTCAAATTGATAAAGCTGAGTGAAATTTGTTTGTAAATATGAATTGTCACGAACTCCTGGATAAAGTCCTCAAGTAGTAGTATATTCATACTATTTGTTTAGCATATCTTGGTGGATATAATATTTTGGATATTTGTATAATTATATTGGCAAGTAAGCATGTGTAAGATGTCTTTAGGTATTTTTATACATTTTGTACAGAAGAGATTAGGATGTGTAGTCAAATCTCTTTGATAAAAATGTAGATAAGTTGGTAATTCAGAAGTTAGTAGTTTTATTTTAAATATTTTTAGGGTTGATTTGGTTGGGCAAGTATTATAACTAAGTGGATTGGTTTGATAATTCAGGTAGTCAAATATTAGTTTCTAGTGAATGTTTGGGAGTTGTTGTGTTATTAATTTAATCCAGTTCTGTTTGTTTTATTTGATAATTGCCTTGACTTTTTAAATAATTTTGATTAGTTAGTAGATCAAGTATGTCACAGGAGTTCTATTAATATATAGAATAAAGTTTGAACTTATTATTGTTTGAGGTATAAGGTTAGTATATAGTTAAAAATTAGATGTTAATATTTTAATTTTGTTCTCTGTTAAGTTGATATTTATATCATAGTTTTTTGCCAAGATAATTGCTTATATCGTAGATATAATATTGTTGAAAGGTATTTTCTGAAGGTGTTGTTAGTAATATGAAGAAAGGCTAAATATGGATTGTATTTTGGATTGAAGCCAGCTTTTTTTGGTAATAATAGTTATTTTCATTTAAGAGAAAAGAATAATGTAGATTACTGCTAAGGCTATAAAGGTTGTATAGATATAGAAGTGAAAGAATATATTTGTTATATGCCAAGTTTGTTAGTTGTGTTGGAGCTGTATTTGTGCAAAGGAGATTTTGGTTTTGTCTGTATTTTTTTTTGATTTGACAGTAATATATAGTTGTAGATGTTTTAGAAAAATAAAGTTAGTGTATAGTTTCTATATCTGAGTTTGTATATTTTTAAATAGTTGTAAAAAACGACATATTGTATAATAGTCAAATATTGACAAAACAGTGAAGGTATTATGTTGTTTGGGTGATGGTATAAGTGGGCAGAATAAGTAGCTAAGTTGTTTATGAATTTGTTTTCTGCAATCAACTTGAATTTTATAAATAGATTGTATTGCTATTGTAAAGTAGCAGTATTTGGTTTTGAGTAAGTAGTCTTTTTCTTAATAATCAAGACAAAAAATAAGTTGCTTTAGATTAAGTAGGTGTAAGATGTAGTGTTTAATTTTTGCTAGACTGTTCATTAAGCTTGTAATTTTGCCAAATTTCTTCTTATTGGTAATAATCCATTTACTAATAGATAAATTAATTGGTACAAATATGAATAGGTTGAAAAAGATTAATATAGTTAATGAGTTTAAGAACTAAGCTATTATGTCTATAATATTTTTAAACCAATGAGAAATCTTTTTTCTAGAAATTTTTTGGATATTATAATAAAAGGAGTACCAATCTAGCATATAGGTGTTTATATAATCTAGAAATTGCTTAATACTAGTGATATTGTGTATATTTAGTTTGCTTTTAATAGCTATAGAATGCTTAATAGAAGATAAAATTAGATTAATTGAAATGCTTTTGAATTGTTTGGAGATTGGCCATGGGTTGGTTTAATGAAACAATTGAATATTGAGTTTATAAAGTGTCATTATTAATAGGGCAGTAATAGTTTTATATTTCTTTATAGAGAAGATTAGTTTTTTAAGAGAATAGATAAGTTGAAGTTGGTGGTATTTTGAAGTTGTTGTAGTCTGATCTTAATACTTGAATTGTTGAAGTCTGGTATATGAATACTACGATCCAAGGTTCTGATTTGTTGTTGTTATTAAATGTTATAGAGAGTGTTTAGTACATAAATCAAGGGGTAGTATAAAGTAAAATTAGGTGTTGACTAGGATAATTGTGACTTTTGTTTTACTATATTTGTATAAAACTTTGTAATTTTAAAACAGAAAGATTTTGTTAGGTGTGTGCTTTGCATCTAATATGCTGTATGTGTTAAAATTATATTGTTAATAATATAAATCACTTGTTTGTTGGTAATTTTTGCATATTGGATTTTTTTTTAAGTTAAAAATAATTTTATTAGTAATAAGATTTTTTGCTGCTTTTAAAGAAAGATCTCATGTAAGCCAAACACCTAGGTAGCAGAAGATGTCTTTGGGTTTAATATTTGTGATTTGTTGATCTCAAAAGGTAATAGAAGTTTGTGAATCTGGGTTGTTAGAAATTAGAGTTGATTTGTAAGATTAATCTTGATACTTGCAAATAAAAGAAAGAAGTCGACTATTTTTAGTATGTCTTGTAATTTATTTTTGTTTTTGGCAATCCAAACTGTGTCATCTATGTATACTACTATAGAGATATGTGTT
The DNA here is from genome assembly GCA_910591775.1 of Dentiscutata heterogama. Lineage (NCBI taxonomy): Eukaryota > Fungi > Glomeromycota > Glomeromycetes > Diversisporales > Gigasporaceae > Dentiscutata > Dentiscutata heterogama. The sequence continues at coordinate 17,699 of CAJVPU010000210.1, read as the reverse complement.
GATATTATGTTGTTAAAAGTGTTTGTATCTAGCAGGTATTCTTGAAATATTATATTAATTTGGCTAATTAAAAGGTTGTAGTAAATCCTCTAAAGTATTGAGAAGAATGTTTCTCTTTGATCAATTCTATCCTGTATATCATAGGGTTCTGTTATTCTTATATTCATTATTATAGTGTTTTTTCTGCTATTAAGAAGATGATTTAGTAAATTGATAAATTTTGATAGAATAGAAATATATTACAGAGTTTTGATAAGAAGTGATATGTGAATAGTGTTGTAAGCCTTTGACATATCTTGTGCTAGAAGCCAGTATTCCTTGTTAGTAATATTAGCATGTTCAATAATATGTGTTATAGTTTAAATAGATTGGAGAGTCGAGGTAAAGAAAAAGGCTACATTATTGTTTTTTAAAAGAATTTGATACCAAGTAAGTATCTGGCTTAGTCGAAGTATAAATAATTTAGTAAAAATTTTTTGAGTGTATTCAATTAATGTAATTAGGTGAATATAGTTTAGATCATTGTTGTAATGTTGTTTTTTTGAAATAGCTTTATATTAGTTATACTCCAGCCTTTTGGTGTTTGCTCTAATTTTAAACATACATTAAAGATTAGAAGAAGCAAGGATATTGCAGTGTGAGGTAAGTGTTTAAGCATTTTGTTGGATATTTAAGATAGACCTGTAGCTTTCTGGGTTGGAAAAGTATTAATAATCTTAGATAGCTTGCTATGAGTTATGGATTTGGTAAAGTCATTATAGATACCTGAAAAGAAATATTCAAAATTTAGATTTGTCAGATTAGTTTTTATCCAATTGTTAAAATAATTCTATGTTGCTTGCTTTATTTCCTTTGAGTTTGTAATTATTTTGTTAGAGATAATTATTTTATTATAAGAAATATTTATTTTTCTTCAATTGAGTATACTGTTGATTATTCTTGAAGTGTTTGTTTCCATGTCATTATAATATCATTGTATATAGAAATTAATTTTTTCTCTTTATGCTGCTTTTGTTTCAATATTTTGTATTTTTCATATTGTATTTTTTAGATTCTTTAGCTCTGTAAAAAAATGTATATAGTTTTAAGTTAGATCTGAGAGTTGGCAGAGTGTAGTCTGTATTTTTGTTAGAAAGTTGATTTTGGTAAAAAAAGTATTAATATTTTGTATAGTAAAGAATACTATGTTTGAAGATTAAACTAAACAGAAAATATGAAGTGCATTATTGATTGTTTTAAGTGCTAAGTATAATTTTGTTGCTTTTGAAAAGAAGGCATAAAATATTTTAGAATATTTAAGTGTTGTTGAGATTTTCTAATTAGCAATTTTCTTGATTGTATTTAACTATTTGTTTTAGTCCTTGTTAAGTTGGTTATGGTTTTCAGGGGGATAAAATATTTAGAGTTTTAAACTTTTTTTCAATAGCATATGAAAAGTCTTGCCAAGTATCTGAATTTATTTGATTATAAAGATAAATTTTTTTTTTTTTTTTTTTTTTGATCTTGGAAGTTTGAGATTGTAGTTTTCCAGATGGTTAGAATTACTATTGAATCTTCCAAACCGATATATATAGTAGACTGATTTTGTATCAGTCTTGAGAAGTTATTGGATTTGAAAAATATTATAAACTATTAGATTTATATAATAGAAACAGACTTTGTAAACTAATTTTTTATCAGATTTGACAGGTTATTAGTTTTGAGAAGATTAATTTAGAGAGGTTCAACAGTATTTTGTAGTCACTATTAGTAATTTCTACTAGATCGATTAGTAAAGATGGGCTAAAATTTAATACAATTTTAGGATTTACCCAGATATCATCAATTTGACTTTGTTGTAAGCCATGTTTCCAAATAGGTTCAGTAATAGCAAAAAAGTTAAAAAGGCTTGCAGAAGATAGCAATTGTAAAGTAAAAAAGAGTTTTGAAGTTCTTTTGCAATGTTTTGTGTTGTTATTAAAATCACTCAAAGTGATGGTATGCCAGTTTCTGTGTCTTGCTTCTAGTAGCCAGTTTGTAATTGTATTTTGTATTGAGATTGATTGGTTAGGGTGGTTGGAATATAAGTAGAGTAAGATGAGATGAAGTTTATTATTTGAAGGTAGATAGAAATCTATACATAATACTGTGTCTAGAAAGGTTTAAATATTGTGAATATAAGGCTATAATGCTTTGTATAATGCTACTGCAGTACCAAGACTTGCTTTCTATTGTGTTTTGTTTTTTGGTAAAAAATTTGATATATATATATTATAATATGGATTAGTGAGAGATGCTAAATCTGAGTTTTTTAGTTTAATTTCGGTTATAGAAACAAAATGGTAATTGTTTTTTGTACAAAATTCAAGCCAGACTTAAAGTTTGAGTAAATTGGTGAGTTCTTGTATATTGTAAGTAACTATGTTAAGGTATTTATAAATATCAAATTTCATAATTGAAGGTAGATTGCTATGTGGTAATGAGAGATTGGGAGAGGAGGTTGATATATTTGAAGCTGTGGAGTTAAAACTGGTAGGTGGTGAGCTGGTTTGTAAATTTTTGTTTATAATAGTGGAGAGTAATTATCTAAGATATCCCAGTAGAAGTCTGGTAGGTTAGGGACATTAAAGAGATAAGAAGGTACTGTATTTTTTGAAAGTTAAAATAGTTTTTTAGTTCTGCAATAGTACTTTTAATCTTTTCATATTTAGTCATTAGAATTTGAATTATATAATAAAGGTTTGTTTGTTCTAGATAAGAAGTAATTTCTGAAAGTTAAAATAGAAATGAAAGTTTTTTTGAGGTATTTAGAGTAATATAAATCTCAATCTATTCACTTGGAATTTGGTAGAAAAAATAGTATTCTCTTAAAAGTTGAGCAGTATTAACCAGGGCTTTGAGGCTTCTAATTGGTATTGTTAAATTTACTTCAATAATAAGGTTAGATTTACTAAGAAGTGAAGGTTTATTTATAAGAATAATAGTTATATAGATCAATGGAAGTAGAATATTAAATTTATATTTGTCTTGGATTTCTGCTATGAATTCTTTGGCTTGGTGAGTATCAAAAATCAAAAAATTATAGATTCTAGTTGTTTTAATAGAGTATGGATCTGTTAGAAGTGATTTTTTTTGTATAAAGAAATTATTAGAAATGTATTAGAAGCTATAGTGTTCTTTGAGAATATTAACATATCTACAAAATTCTGAAGCATCAGTTGGATTGTAAAGAAACAGATAGTGAATTGCTAAAGTAAGATTTTGAGAAGCCAGGATTTTGCTTCAGATAAGTTGAAATAATTAGGAAGTATTCTTTTTACAATATAGTATTTTATTAATTTTGAGCAGTATTTAGAGAAAAATAGCAATCTAGCCTATTTTGTAATTAAAAAGAGGTCTTAGATTTCAATATAGAGATTAGCAAGATTATCTGAAAGTGGTTCAAGGACAGTGAAAAAGTAGCTATCAGGAAGCTTCTCAAAGGTAAAAATTTTTTATAAAGCTAACACAGTTGTTTAAATAAGTTTGTATTCTTGAATTGGTAGTAGAAAGAGAAGAATTTGTTAAATTAATAGATCAATCTTAAGTAAATTTTGAGGTAATGGAATAAGTAATGCTAAGTGAGCCTTGTTAATTAAACTATATAGCTTTTTAAAACTAAGAGTACAGTTTATTTGTGCAAAGTTAAGACAGTAAGTTATTATTTGAGTAATTGTATGAGCTGTTGGTAAGGAAGTTTATATTGTATATAAAGTTCATAGCTAGTTTAGCTTTGAGTTTTGAGAAGATTTGATCTCTATTAAACTTGTTTATAAAGTAAACATTATGTAGCCTTTTGTATCTTTCTACTGCTATTTGTAAAAGTAAGTTGAATTCTTTTTGATATTGTGGTTGGGTTTCTTTGTTTCTTATAAATAATTAAAAGAAGGCTGAGTCCAAGTATTTGAATTTTGTTTTAATTGCATTTGGTAGATTGTATTAAGTTGGATTGGTTTGGATTTTGTATTAGAAAAATTTTAAAAGTAGCTTAGAAGATGAGAAGATATTAATCATTGTATAATTGCTCCAGACTGTTGTATCAAAATTCTGTATACATGCTTTTTCTAGTGCAATAGTAACCAAGATGCACTAGGTAAGTGAGTAGTCATCTTTAATGTATTTCTTTTTTGGAAGATTGAAAGTAAGTGTACTACTATATGACTTTTTTAGAGATGTAAGTAATTTGATAGTGTATTGGATTAGGTGTCCATGTGATCATCTAGATTTTTTTTTGTTTGGATTTGTTGTATAAAAACATTAAGAGTTGATAGTTGTTAGTCTGGGTTCTAGAAATTGTCTTGGGTAAGGTTCAGAAATAGATTAGGTATGTTGTGATAATCAGTTACTATAATTGTGATCTGGAATCTTAAGGTATTTACATTATTTTCCACACTTGTTTGTTTGTTTTGTTTATTTTCTATACTGTTTTGTTTGTTTGGATTATCTTTCATATTTGTTTGTTTGTTTTGGTCAGATAATATTATCAATATTTTTTTTTTTTTTTTTTAAGTGAGGTCTTTTTCTTAGTTCTTTTATTATTTATTATGCAGATTTTTACAAAGTAAGTTTATATAATTTTTTGGAAAAAGTAGAGATGGAGCTACTTTACTCTAGACCTTAAACTTAGCTAGGTAGGTTAAAAGTCTCTAGACTATGAGTTAAGGATATGTTGTGGTGGAGTGTTAAAATTGATATAGGAATTCTGCTAGGAGTAGAATTTGCAATCTATATTGGAGTTGGGGTAAGATCAGAAATTGTTATATATAGATTATAAGAGGTAGTAGTATTGGCATTATTCTAAATATTATTATTATTTATTGTGATTCTACTTGGTATCTATATTGATTTATATATATCAGTTAAAATTGTATGATGTAATTCTGGGGCTGAGTAGATAGCATTGTTGTGACTACAGGTATGGGTTAAGATATCTTCTGTGATTATACCGATTAGTGTTTTGTTAGTTATATACATACAGATAAATACTTGAACAAAGTTGTTGATATTAGTTAGTAGAAAACTATATTTTCAGAGAAAGCTGTTATTAATAAGGGGAGTGCAGAAAATTATGTGATTTTTTAGAAGGAGAGGGGATAATTGCAGATTAATCAATAGTATATATTTAGCTTTGGTTAATCTGCAACCATTTGACATCCGATTTAAACATAAGTATTAACAAGTATTTGACTGTCAAATTTTTGTTTGATTGTGCCGAGCACTATATATAATATATAACTAGTATAGTAATAAATAGCGGAATACTTTCTTCTAAGTGAAGCTCTTGAGAATGTTGATTATTTTTTGATTATTTTGCACAATAAAAATATAAGCGTTCTTTTGAAGCTAGAAATGGTTTTTACGGTGATTTTTTATTAGTGAAACATTCTCGAAAAGTACTTTAAACTGTATAAATAAGTTACCCAGACAATTGATTACATCAGCCAATCAGACGAATGTTGGCCTATGAACTGGACACCCTAGCGCTAGTGTCCGTCAGGTGTTATTTTGGGTCGAACATTGTGTAGCATAAATTTGCATAAATAAGCAACAAATTAAGTCTCATGCGTCATTAAAAAATCCTCATGGAAAGATTTACGTATTTAAAGATGTTTTAAGGACAAATACGAAAAAAGAAGACTTGATCGAAAACGAAAAAAAAAACAATACCATCCAACTTATTTCAAGATTTTACAGAAACAGATAACAAGGAAGATATGAAAAAAATATATTTTGCAGAAAGAGATGACGAGAAAGAAAATAATATGATAAAACTATTCAACTTAGGGCCACCGGATGATGAGGAAGAAGGAAATGATGCAAGAGTAATCAATCAAAATTTGACAGATAGTGAGAATGAAGAAAATGATATGTCGGAAGAAGAGGAAGAAGAAAATTATGCACCGGCAGATAGTGAGGAAGAAGATAGTGTATAGTTTCAGAGTCAGAAGAGGAAGAAGAGAATAATATGACAAAAAGATATACAGTTTCAGAACCGGAAGAAGAGAATAATATGACAAAGGTAATCATAGTTTCAGAGTCAGAAGAGGAAGAAAAAAATATTATTACAGAAGGATTCATAGTTTCAGAACCAGAAGGGGAGGAAGGGAATAATATTACCGGGGTTTATAGTTTCAGAATCAGAAGAAGAGGAAGAAAAAAATACTATTAAAGAAAAATTACCCGACGTGACTTATGCTCATCCTAAGCCAAAAAAACTGATCAGAGGCCGAACTCAACCAATAAAATTATTCCCACTTCGTTTCGAAGAAGAGAGAAGAATTCATTCAAAAGTAACTTATACAATATCTACTCAAACTAATCTTATTGGCCGTGATCTTGAACAAATTCAAGTACTATTGGAAGAAAAAGAAACAGAAGCAAAACAATTAGAAAAGCTGCTTCAAATGAAATCAAAAGAATTAGAAAAACTTCAACAAAAACTAGAAGTTTTGTCTAAGTATGAAAAAAAGCTTAACATATTAGAAAAAGAAGTAAAAGGTGTTCGAACTGATCTAACTAAAAAGGAAAAACAATTAAAGAAAAAAAGATAGTGACCAAGCAAAACTACGAAAAGAAATAAACAAATTGAATATTGATTTGATTGAAAAAGAAAAACAAATAAATGAATTGAAAATCGAAAAGAATGAGTTGATACGACGAATCATTACTCGCAAACAACTTGTTGAGAAAATTGAAGCAAAAAAACTAAAACTTCGGAAAATTGAAAATGATTACATGAAAGGCAGAATTAAAAAAAAAAAAAGAGATCCAAGAAAAATTAGAAACATTTTTGGATGCTCAAGCTGAAATAATTCGCCTTAATTATCTTAATGCGACCACTAATTTTGCTACTGGACAAAAAGCAAAAGCTAATAGTTACCTTCTTAATAAAGGTCGTTTTGATCAACTAAGAAAATTAGAAGAAAAACAACAAGAAATTACCAAACTAGAAATACAATTAGATAATTTAGAAAAGTTAGATGAAGAATTAACTAAACCAGAAAAAGAAAAATCTAAACTTTTTGAAATTAATCTTTCTAATCAAACTAAAGATGAAGATATTGAAATCCCCGATCTGGTCAAACCAAAAATGAAAATAGTGAAAAGAACAAAAATAAAGAAAAAAAAATCGGAATTAGTTTAGGAGCTTCAGTATTTGGCAATACTGGTAATCTAGGGATAACTTACGAATCTAAAACTTCTCAACCTACTGAGCAAAATAATTCTCTACCTCAAACAGCCCAAACTCAGCAAACTGAGCCAAATAATTATCTACCTCAACAAACTGAGCCGAATAGTTTTCTACCGCTGAAACAACAAACAGTTCAAAATAAACAGTCTCCTATTACTATAATAATTAATACTAGTGGAAAAAGTCAGAAATAGAACAATATTTACTAAAAAAATAAACAAAAGCTACAAGCTAGAGCAAGAAAATCAAAGAAACTAAACAATCAAAATAGCAAAAGCAATCAAAAGTGATTTTACAATTAAATTTATGATTCTATTTTTTTTAAAAAAATTGTTCGACAGTACGATAGAAATTTTATTTTATATCGATTCGCTTTACGATTTTAAGGTTTATAATAGAAGATAACAATTATAATATGAAAAATAACCACCATCTTTTTTTCAATATAGTAGATTTATGCATTTTTTGGTTTGTTTCCGGGAGCAGTTCTTCGAGATTAATAAAATCCACATTAATTTTATTTCGTCTTCCTTTCTCTTCTTCAACTCTGATTTTTTTTCTGTCTTCTGCCGTGATATTTTTTTCAAGTCTTCTTTTTTGTTTATCATATCTAAATCTATAGTGTAGTGTTATATTAAGATAAATATATAGATAAATATAGCTTTCATTGTTGCAATTTAAATTAAATAATAATTTCAAGTAATTTATAAGATGAATTTGAAGGTATTTATGCCTACCTGTTAGAATTATTAACATATACGATGGTTTGTTCCTCGATTGTCTCACTGTATATACTGAAAAATTTAACTGAGTTCAATAATAATTTATTTAGATAGTTTGCAAATAGATAGCAATAAAAGGTCGTACTTGTTCGGAAGAATCAGCAACATCCAAAATTGCATTATCAATATTAACAATACTTGAATCTAATTAATTTAAATTTGTTATAATTACGAATTAATATTCTGTACATATATATGAACATTAATTTGTTTAGCACATTCTTATACGAGTGCGGCCAAGATAAAACCAGTCATTGGGCAACCATTAAAAACATGTCAAACAATAATTTCTTTACCTTTGCTTTCAAATAAAGATTGATTAAAAATTTCAAGTTGCCTGTCTCCTATCGGTCTTGAGATAAAGGAAGATAAAAGTTATCAAAGGTTTTTCTATAATTTAAGACAATCAAAGAAGAATTATTCATGCCGATTATCATCTTCACACATCATATCATATAGAATAAAATTATTATCAATAGAATTGAAAGAATTTTCACTGTAGTGATTCTATATATAAATGGAATTAGATTTATTTGAATAATTTCACAATATTTTGAGGATTTATACCTTTTCAAATAAGCATCATTAACTGATGCATCTAGAGTGCAAGAAAAGATATGTTAACTTATTGGCTTTGTCATGAATTAAAGCAAGCTTTATTCATGCTATTCAGAATTAAACACATCTATCACATAAGTCATGTTAATAAAAATAAAAATTATTTTATATTCTTGCCTGGGTTAGCAACCAAAAATTAAATGAGATTATAAAAATTCATTATATCGATCTTTTATTAAAAAAGATATAGGAAAAAGGTAATAAACAATACCAATTTATAAAATTTTAGTCTAATATATTATGTAAAAATTTGATTTACAACTATTAAATAGTGCTCGGCACAATCAAACAAAAATTTGACAGTCAAATACTTGTTAATACTTATGTTTAAATCAGATGTCAAACGATTGCAGATTAACCAAAGCTAAATATATACTATTGGTTAATCTGCAATCATTTGATGTCCGACTTAATCACAAGTATTAACAAGTATTTGACTGTCAAATTTTTGTTTGATTGTGCCGTGCACTAATGGTGTGTTTGTTGTAGTTGGTAGGTATTGATTAGTGCATAAGTGAGAGGGTGGAATAGAAGGGAGTTAGGGGTATAGCGAGCAAGTAAGGCTTTTTGTTTCACAATTGAGGAGTAGCGGCATGTTAAAGATTGACAATTAGATAAGTTGAGATAGGTGTTGGAGAGTTGGTATCATAAACAAGCTAGTAAGACTGAGTTGATGATATAGATGGCTTGTTTCTTGGTGATTTTGAAGAATTTCAATTTATTTAGTTCTGGACAGAAGTCTTGTTTGAGTTTTTTGATGACATGATGGTTGTCGATCAAGTGGTCAATGTAGGTTCCTAGGAATCTAAAAGTATGTTTAGCAGGAAGGTTGTATACTGGTTGTTCTTAAAACAATATAGGGTTTGAATCATTATGATTGTTGTAAAAGAGTATCGACTTGTGTAGGTTAACTATAATCTTGGCTATATGGTAGAAAGAAGTGGCAATATTAAGTATCTGTTTGAGTAATGTGTGGTTGGGAGCCACCTATGTGGTGTCATCTATGTAAGCAATTATGTTTGTAGTTGAAGTAAGTGTTTGGTTAAAGTTAGGTAGATTGGCTAATACAGTATAGCCAAGTGTTGAGTTAGAGATATGGCAAATTAAAGAGTTATAGTATATTCACCAAAGTATGGAGGAGATTGTTTTGTCTTGGTCTATTCCATCTTTAACATTGTTGGATTGTGTTTTGCCAAGGTTGTGATAATCTGATTTTGACAGAAGCTAAAGATATTTGTTATTAGGTTGATGAATTATAATGGAATACTAAGTCTGTGGAGTGCTTTTTGAAGAAGTGGTAGGTGTATAGTATCATAGGCTTTGGACATGTCTTGTGACAGTATTCAAAGTTCTTTCTTGTTTATATGTGCATCTTTATGAAGATGTGTAATAAGTTGAATAAGTTGTAGTGTCAATGTTAATAGGAGTGCAATGTTGTTTGCTAAGTCAAGAAGATCATTTTGTAGAAGAATCGAGTTAAGTCATGTGGTGAGTATTTTTGTAAAGACTTTTTTTATATGTTTGATAAGTGTGATGCAGCAGGTTTTTGAGAGATCTCCTGGGTAGTAGCCTTTTTTTGGTATAGGCCAGATAAGGCCTTTGTGCCAAGCAAAGAGGATAGTTTGAAGTAATATGCATACATTAAAGATTTTTGTGAGTGTAGAGATTGTTTGAAGAAGAGTTTGTTTAACATCTTATTAGAGATTGCTGAAGGTTCTGTGGCTTTATTGTTTGGGGTTGCTGCAATGGTGTTTTGGACTTTAGTTGTTTCAATATATGCAAGGAGTGTGTAGTACTGTATATATCTTTAGTAAATTTGAAGGTTGGTTTGTAATACTATTCTTATTCATACTATAGCGTATCATCATAGGGTTCAATTTGATCCAGTTATGAAAGTGTTGAATAGTTGTTTTTTTAATTTTTTGGGGGTGAGTCAAGATAGAAGAAGGTGTTAGGATATTGTAGAAGGTTACAGGAGTGCGATTTCTGTACAGAATGCTATCAATTATCCTAAAAGTATTTTCTTGAAAGTTGGTATAGCATTTATCAATGAAGGTTTAGATTTGTTCACTTTTTAGATTGTTGTTTTCAGTATTTCTTGCACTATAAAGAGTTTTTCATAATTGTAGAAGTTAGCCTCTGGTGTTTGAGAATATGTATGTAGTTAAATCTTAAGATGCTATAGTTTGGCTAGTGATTTAGATAAGTGTGCTTTTTTTATTGGAAGTTCGTTCACTGTATTTAAATAGAAGAGAGTAGGCTGGAAGAGTATTAGCAAAATATAGTTAATATGTTTTAGTATGCAGTATAAAGAGCTAGCTTTAAGTGAATATGTATAGAAAATATATGGGCTAGTGAAGATGTATGGAATAAATTTATTTGTAGCCTGTTTAACTATATTGTTAAAATTGTTAAAAGTTTTGTTTAGTTGTTTGGTATTTGTAATTTGATCTTGGTGATGGTTAGTAGCTCTTAAGTAGGTAGTTATAAAAGTAGTAAAGTCCTTCTATAATTTCTATGTTATATAGTTATAGTTGTAGATTTTGCAGTATTGTTTTTTTTATTATAGTTGTTTGTGGATTGGAGCAGTATGCCAGAAGGTTGTAATTATTTGGTGGTTGCTATTGGTGATAGTAAGGAAGTTAGTTATTTGGGGAGTATGAAAGGCATGTGTGATTTTGGGGTTGACCCATATGTTATCAATTTGGCTATGAGAGTCATTTTTGCTTCAAGTACTATGGTGTTGTTGTAATAGGCTTATTAATCCTGTGTTAACGAGATGTTGGAGGAAGAGGTTATGTTTGTAGAAGTTGTTCTGATGGATATTGCAGTTAAAATCTCTAGCAATAATTAAGTTTATATTTCGTGACTGAGCATCTTAAGTTCAGAAAATTAATTGTTGTTGAGCAGTGCAAATATGTGGTGTAATTGATAAAAGAAGGTACTGCAATTAGCTGTGTTTTATTATTAGATAGAAGGTGAAGATCTATCAGAAAGACAATACTAGATAATAAGTATATTTTGTGTATATAGAACTATAAATTAGGTTTGAGTGCAATTGTAACTCCTTTGCTGAATTTTTGAATATTTGCATTAGCTTGATTACAATTTGCTATATAAATCTTGTAGAGAGATTAAAAAAAGATATAGAGTTGTTAGTTGATGTAGCGAGTTTTGTTTTGGTAAAGAAAGCTATATCGATTTTATTAGAGTTACAGTATTCAAGAAGAAGCTATAGTTTTAGTGTTTGGTTAAGGCTCTGTATGTTGTAATTTAAAATATTTAGCATAGTTGTAGTGGGATTGTTTATGTTTAGTGTTGCATTAAGTGTTTGATTCGTTAGTAGAGCATTATATAATAGGTGATAGTTGGAAGTAGAGGTAGTACTTGTTAAGATAGTTGTGTGTGATATAGAATCATTAGTAGGGAGATTGGTATTTTGTTAGTAGTGGGCTCTAATAAGTATTCAATAGGTTGTGCAATAGTTGTGTTGGAGAGAGACTTAGTAAATTTGTTATGTGTTTTATAGAGGTTAGTGGGTTCGTAGTTATCAAAAATAGGCTATTCTGGGATAGGTATATTAGAAAGCTAAAGTAAATATTTAGATATCATATTAAAGGTAAAGTGTGATTTAATTTTTTTGAGTATTTTAGTCACCATTGTCATTTCTTGTATTGGAATTGATTGAATCATGGTAGAGTTAATATGTAATAGTTGTAATTTTAGTTCTTCTAAGTTTTGTAGAATTGTGGGTTTATCATTGTCTTGGGCTTTTCTAGCAGTATCAATAAGGATTTTAGATGAGGTAATTGGTATTGTCAGGTTCATTTGACTAATTTGGGTGTGATCAACTATAGGTCAGGTTTATTGTTATGTACTTTGGTAATAAGAGTAGTGTAAACTTGTGTTGTTCTATTTCAGCTAGGAATTTTTTTGCAAATGTTTTTTCTTGAATAGGAAAGGTGCAGTTGTTTTTATTTTTTATTGTTTTAGGATTAGCCAGGAGTCTTGGCTTTTGAATTATATAATCATTAGGTAAGTATTTGAATTTATAGTAAGTGCAGAGAAGATTTGTGTATTTCTTAATATCTTCTGCATTTTTGGAGTTGCATAGAAAGTAGCTTCTCAAATTGTAAAATAGCTGTTGAGGGGTTGAAGTGAGTGCAGGTTTAAATACAGGTAAATTAAAATATCTGTGTAGTATTTTGTCTTCTAGTTTGTATAAGTTTGCAAGTTTGCATTGATATTCAGAAAGATGAGGTAGTGCCACTTGGTTAGTGATTGGAAATAAATCTTTAACTAAAGAGTAGAGTTCTAAGAGATCCTCTAGAAGTTGTATAAGCTGCTCTTCAAAGAAAGACTTTGGCAAAGTTTCAAACTTATATATTTTCTGAAGTGCTACTACTATGGCTTTGGTGTGATTATGGTTTTGTATCAGTAGTTCAAATAATAGTATTTTGATTATATCATCATATATTTTCTTGATTGATAGTGGAAGGAGTTAGAGTCTTTTGACCAAGATATTTCTAATAATATATCTTGTATCTTCAAAGCTAGTAAGGAGATTGATACAGGCAAAGTTTGCATAATAAAAATTTTTACAAATAATATTATAGGCATTTGTTTTAATAAAGTTGATGTTTGTAATATAGTCGACAGCAATTTTCTCTTTAAGTTTTGCATAATCTGGTTTCTGTTATTTTTGTTTATGAAGCGAGTTTTTTATATTTTTCTAGAGCTATGTTGAATAGTGCTTTAAACTCTTTTTAATATTGTGGTATTGTTTGCTTGTCCCATGTAAAGGATTTGAAGAAGGTGATATTATAGTAGTTAAATTTAGAATTAATTGTTGCAGGTAGGTTGTATAAAGTAGATTGTAAATTAGTCTTGTGTCGCAAGAATTCTATTATCTTTTCTTTGTCTTGAATAGCTTCTAAGATTTTATCATTGTTTTATTTGGCTAAATCAAAGGGCTTATTTCTTTGTGCTAATGCATATAATATATATTGGTTCCATAAAAGAGCTGGCTCTGTTTGCATATTTGGTAGGTAAGATAGGGCTTTGTTTACTGCTTGGCTATATGTCTGAGGTGGTCCAAGAGTTATAAGGATTATAATTTGATTTTTGGTGTGGGTTAGCATTGTTGTGTTGTGTTGTTGTAGGTCTGTATTCATTTGTTGTAATACTGGTTTTATTTGGTGATCTGGAACTATTGCTTTTTGTTTATTTTTTCTGGCTGTGGTAATATTTCTATCAGATCTGGGGTTCGAGAGTCAGAACTAACTAGTTTTGGTTTTGTTGTATTGGTATCTTGTGGTGATGATGTCATCTGTGTGTTATGTGATTCTATGTGATCTGCAAACTAGGGTAAGCCAAAATACTCACTTTTTAGTTTGGTATATGGAATATGATTGGAGTATGGTTGATAGCTTTTGTTGTTAAAGTTTAGTTTTGCAGTAGGTGGTATAATTTGAAGTGGTTGGGTTGTACATTCTGGGAGATTTTCTGTATCAATTGAGTTTTTGTTGTGTGTTGTTGTAGTGCCAAAGAGCTTTTAGAAAAAGAATTATAAGTAGGACTTTTGTTGTAACATGTTGAAAAGAAGCTTCAAGGGAGCACTAGTTGGTGTAATAAAGGTTTTTTTGTTTCTATGCTTTCTCTATACCTTGTTTGCTATGCTGCTATGTATTTTTGGTTTAGTATCACTAATTTGTCCTAAAGGACTCTATATTTATAGTAGTATTACTTATTATCTAAATAAATTTTCTTGTTGTTTGTTTACTTTCTTATTTTTCTAATAATTTACAGATTTACAAAAAAAAGTTTGCCAAAATATTTTTATATTATTGTTCCTGTGATATGATCATGTAAAAATTTTTTGTCTCGATATTATTGTTATAAAATGACATCATCATTTATGCAAAATGTCATGACAAAAAATTTCACATGCTAATATAATATGAACAATAAAATCAATATTGGACATACGAAAATAACAAGAAATTTTCTCATTGGAGTTAATGTCACTTATATGCTGCATAGCAGCACATGGGAGTGACATTAATTCCAATAAAAAAAAAATTTCTTGTTATTTTTCATCATACATCCAATATCTTATACTCATTGATATTTTTGACAGAGGTTTGCTAAATTTTCTACTTTGGGTTAAATTTTGTAAAGCAATATATAGTAAAGTAGTAGTAGTGTTAAAAGTAGTGTTGGTTTTGTTGGTATATTTAGAAGTTGTCTTTTTTTTTTAGTGATGGTGGATTGTCTGGTATAGTAGGTTTTTGTTTCACTAGTTAGTTATTTAAGGTCTCAATAGGATCTATGAAGGGTGTGGCGACCTAGTGAAGTGGTGGGGTTGCTGCACCCCCAAGTGGCAGGTCTAGAGTTCGAATCCCACGGATGACGATTTTGAAAATTAGGCCTGTGATACGGTTAACGGTTATCAACGATCGGTTGGGCTTAGATATCTGTAACCTTGGTCACACCATCTCGAATGGGAGCTTTGGCGCAATAAATCCAGGGAACCGGAATAACCGAAAACCCATTTGGCAAGTCCCGAGTTGGGAGTAGCTAGTGAGTATTTATTTATCATTGACGCGAAAAATTGTATTACGATAAATATATTGTACTGCTACTATTATGTTCATATCTTAAGCCAACTTTTGAGGTGCTATTATAACATGATTTGTATCTTAAGCCACAACTTTTTCAAATAGGTATAGCCAGATTTATTAGAATTGTGGTTATTACTTTGCAATATATTATTTGCTTTATATAGTGCTACCAGAGTTGGTATTGTCTATAGTATAAGCATCAAAGGCTTTCTAGTATATTTATTTTTATATATAAGTATACTACTGACAATCATTTTTACTTTTAGCTTAGTACTACAAGGAGGCCTGAAATCTTGACTAATAATATACTAATATAGTATTTATTACTAAAATTAGTAATATACAATGCAATATCTAATACAACTTCTAACTATATAGGTGTCAGATATTTTTAGAAAATAATTAGACCAATCCTTTACTACAGATCTTTACTATATTCATCACTTCACTTACTATTTCTAGTTTAGATATTAGTATTACCCTCTCAAACAAGATTTTAATTTACTTTAGATTGTTAATACTATTGTTACAAAGTAGGTTGTAACACAAAGTAATACTAGTATAGCATAATATAGAAAATATTCTATTATTGTATTATTATATTATTATATTATAGCATTATAGTTATCATTATATTATTATTATATTATTAGTTATAGTTAATTATATTTAGTATAGAAGAGACTCCATTGGGTAAAATAATGTGGCACAGTAATACTGCGGCTAAGTAAAATAGTGCGCGACACAAAGTGCCTCTGAGTGCCTCTACACAAAGTGCCTCTGAGTGCCTCTACACAAAGTGCCTCTGAGTGCCTCTACACAAAGTGCCTCTGAGTGCCTCTATACAAAGTGCCTCAAGTGCCTCTACACAAAGTGCCTCTGAGTGCCTCCACACAAAGTGCCTCTAAGTACCTCTGCACAATATAGCAATTATACCGTTACACTTCTATTTGTAGAAAAGTTATAAAAAGTGAGCCTTTGCCCTTTCTATCCAAGTTAGAGTTCACTACCCTCTCATAGAATCTAGCCCACCTCTTTACCCTTTTCTACTTGTAAAGTGTGATATTTCCACTCTAGGGTAATTCCTACAAGCAAGGTTATTACCGTGAATTTATTATAAATAAATATTATTATCTATAAACTGTTATAATCTCGAACTGTTTGCCTCCTGCTGTGAAGTTAAAGTATATACTTCACATTCACCCCGTGTATATTCATAAAGTATATCACTGCACTAGGTGACCTTGTTACTTTGCTATATTTACACTAAGAAGGCTATAGCATTGTAACAAAACCAATTCTAGCAACCCAAAAACTTACTATATGTTATATTGAAACTACTTACACTACTAAGGAAACTTACTTCTTTTGTGTACCAGAATTAATCTCTATTATTATATGATTATATAACAAGTACTATACTAAATTTATTGCTAAAAACAACTTTATTTACTAACCAGCTTTTATATTTTTTTTAACTATCTACTAGAAAAAAATTATCTTAAAAAATTGTTAAATGTATCTAACAAATTTTAAAAACTTTTTAAAATATTTTACCTTTCTTTATCTATTAATCTTGCTAGCAAAATACTTTAAAACTATTATCTGTTGCTTCTATAGAAATAAATATCATCTTAACAATATATATATCTTAATCAATAAAGAGATCTGTTATATTTTTTGTGCTCTAACTATATACTTTTTATTAACAACTTCTACTATTTCAACAATTTTTGCTTTAACTTCTATGACTTTCAAAATACTATATTTACTTCTACGTACAATTTTTTTATTACAGTTACTTTATTTTTTAACTTCTCTTCTAAACTATTTTCTAATATTAATGCAAGCAAATTCTTTAATTTTTCTTAATTCTAATCTACTAAAGAACACATCTATTCTAGCAAAATTAAATCTAAAACTAATATTCTTAACTCTTTTTTAGCACTACTTATCTCAACTAAAGATACATCATCTTATTCTATAGATTTTGCTACTTTTGTTACTAATTTTATTAATACTACTACTAACTTCAATACTATATCTAACTTAGATACTAAGCTATCTAAACCCAAACATGATACCTTTAATAATCTTAATTGATTTTATTATTTTTTTTAATTACTTTAGAAATGAAAAACCAAATATATTAAACACTATTGGACACCAATTCTTTAATTTTATTAAATCTTACTTTATTGACTTTGCTTCTAACAAACCTATTAAACTTATCAAAACCAAAACTAATATCAACAAAAATATCAGGGGGTGTGGTGGCCTAGTGAAGTGGTCTAGTCGTCACCCCACCAAGTGGCAGGTCTAAGTTCGAATCCCACGGACAACGTTTTTCGAAAAATAGATTTGCATTAGATAACGATTATCATCGATTGGTTGGATCTAGAAATCTGTAATCTTGGTTGCACCATCTAGAATGGGAGCTTCGGCGTAGAAATGCCAAGAAACCGG
>CAJVPU010000209.1:0-20848 GCA_910591775.1 Dentiscutata heterogama | reverse complement strand
ACACAAAAAATTTTTTTCTGCACTCCTTTTGAAGATCAATTTTTGTGTAAGGATTGTCCAATAATATTGTTCAATTTGTCTTCATACGTTTGACAATCTTTGAAAATAGTAAATTGGGCTGTATATCATACTGCATACACTTGTGCTTTCACCCAATTTTCGTTGTTGTTTCTTGTAGAATTTTCTAAAATGACTAAACATTCCTACAATCGTAGTTACTTTAAACGAAGTTTTTATTATTATAATAGCGATAAAAATAATAATAATAATAATAATAGTAGTAATAATAATGATAATAATAATAATAATAGTAATAATAATGACGAGGTTGTCATTATTTCTGATGATGAACTGGTTCAGGAAGAACCAGTTCAAGAAAATGTGGTTCCCGAAGAAGTGGTTTCAGAAGAAGTAACTCCAGAAGTCACAGAAGAAGTAATAACCTATCCTTACGTTCTTGAAGGTTTAGGTTTTGATGAAGAGCAGTAGTAGGTATGAAATTGTCAAAAATAAAAATAATAATAATAATAATAAAGAAAATAAAATTCTTTTTTTTTTTTTTATATATATATAAGTTTCTGGCAAGAGTATTGAATCTTTTCTCATCAACTAGCATCTGTTTAAGAGCAACTTCAAATGGTAGAAGTATTAAGTCAAGATGCTTTGTCATCTCAGTTGGTAAGAAAGAAGAAGTGAATTATGGATAGGATTGAGGCAATGAAGAAGTATTGCCTTAGTAAGGGATATCAAGTTTTTAGGCATGGGGAATTGTAATTTGTATTTCTCTTTTTTAAAGAAATAAAGATTTTAATTTTTCAATTTTTCAAATTGTTCAGTGGTTATTTTCTCAAAATCTGAAGTATATACTTCTAACGAGTTATATAGTTTGTTAAGCCCATATTTTTGAAACAAAGTGTAAACTCTTGTTGATTGAGTTCGAAGTTGATTAGCACAGATTTTCTAAATTTTTCCAATAGTATTCTATTAAATTTTCTTTTCAATTGTTTATTATTGCTATTATCAGCAAATAGCTTTCTATATTACAATATGAATGGAGAAACAAGCTAGTTTGAAGCCTTTTTGCCAAGATCTAGATAGATAAAATTAAGTCAGAACTTTTGAACAGAGACTAATTCAGACTCTAAGCTCTCAGGGACATAGTGCAATGAGTTGCATTTAGGTATTCATACTTGGATAATATCTGGCTTTGTTTAGTTTTAAAAATTAAACTATATATTTACTATAAAATATATAATAAAA
Organism: Dentiscutata heterogama; assembly: GCA_910591775.1. NCBI lineage: Eukaryota > Fungi > Glomeromycota > Glomeromycetes > Diversisporales > Gigasporaceae > Dentiscutata > Dentiscutata heterogama. Next base: position 19,588 of record CAJVPU010000209.1, on the reverse strand, counting down.
CTAAGAGGTCAAGTCATGGTGAGATCTATTAAAGGAAATAATAATAATAATAATAATAATAATAATAATTTTATTATAATTTTATAATTATTAACTATAATTTTATTATTATTCTTATATATTAAATCTTAAATTTATAATAAAATAATCTTTTAATTATAAAAATATTATATTAATATCTTTAAAATTATTGAAAAAAATTAGCTAGTTTTTGTAAAGTAGTTATTTAACTTTATATAACTAACTGTGGTCAACTAATTAATTCTCAATAACTAACTGTGACTAACCAAACCTCTGGCTCTTGCAATATCTACTTCTGTTTAGCTAACTTCTCAATTTGTTGAACATGTATATATCTGTATATATATACATATCAACTTGAATAAAAAGCATTGTATACATAAACTAGTTTGGATAAATCAGTCTGAAGTATCAGAGACAAGCATTTATTAATCTGCAAGTGCAGTTATAATTTAAGAATAGTTAATACTAAAATAGATAAATTCTCAGAAATAGCAGTTAAAATTGCATTAAGAATTACTGTAAGCAGTTATATTTGAGATATAAAATATTGGCCAGTAGTTTTCTGTCTGCATAATGCAAGCTAACTATTAGTATAAAATTATAAATAACTAAACTTAGAAATTATTATAAAAATATTAGATACCAAAGAGTGGGTAATTTCTGATATTTTTTCTATACACATAACCTTGGTTAACATGTTTTTTTTTTTTTTTTTTTTTTTTTTGCTTATTTATAGTCCTCTTTATTTCTCTTTTTTTCAACTTTTTTTTTTCATCTTTTACCTTTTCTCTTTCTTTTTTTTTCGATTCTTTTTTTTTTTTTTTTAATAAGTGATCAGACTCCAAAGAATTAAATTTGTAATTGCTTAGTTAAAATAAACTTTTGTTAAGATTGCTACTACTGTAGATGGGTGTGCCTTAATGTATCTATGAAATGTTTCTTCTAATTATTTGAATTAATGTTAGTTAAATACCTTGTAAAACTAATTCTGTAGTCTCTCTAGCCCAGAAACTATGACCTGCTATATCATCACTAGGCAAGAGAGATTTAAGTTAATTTATAAATTAGCACTTTGTGGCAGTGTTGGAACTTGGACTATTTCTAATAAAAATTTTATTTAGACTTGGACAAATATGGACATGGACTAGTCCAAATAGTGTCCATGTCCATATCTTCTTTTTACCGAATTTTTCGGGATATTTCGGACGTTTACACTAATTTTGGCTTATTCTTCCGGAATATTTCGGAGTAGCAAGCCCACGTGTATGATTTGGACTAAGTGCCTTATGTCCAATAGAAAATTATAGACAATGTGGACATAGTCCACAAATGTCCATGTCCAATGGTCCATATTGTCCATGTCCATATTTTGCCAACACTGACCTAAATTGTAAATTGTGTCGAACATATATACAATACATTGACTCCATAAGATCTCTAACACAAAAATCTAATTAGGAACATGAAAGTGCATTAAAAAATTGAAAATTAAAACTTCAGTTTATTAAGTTGTATAATATTCTATTACATTCAGGTCCAGTTTAATTAGTAAAGCATAATTCCTCTTTTGTGAAATTTTCAGTTCATTAGGAGGGTTACTTTTATTAGTCAATAATATCCGGCACTTCCAGCTCAGAATATTTGCTATCTATAAAAAAAATTATTAAATAATGCTATAAAATAGAATATTGTAAGATTAAAAAAAAGTATAGATACCTTGATTGTCAAATGAAATAAAGCTACTTTTATAATGTGAATCATTATATTTCTGCATATCTTCATCTTTTATAAAGCTACTTTTATAATGTGAATCAATATATATTTACATATCATTTTTTACATCTTGCAATTTTTTATCCGATTCCGATAATTCAGATAAAATAATTTCACTATTCTGCCATTCTTCAAAAATATCACAAATTTCTTTTGCTGTTGGTCGTTTTTCTGGCTCCATATCCCAACATTTCTTTATTAAATCAGCATAACATATCGCTGTATTTTCATAAATATGTGGTCGTAAACCATTACGTACTTGGAATTGAAATTGTAATTTTGATTTTTGCTCAAAAGGCACCGGTCTACCGTATAAAATTTCCCACATGATTATGCCAAATGAATAAATATCTGATTTTTAGTATATGGTTGCCTGTTCAAAATTTCAGGTGCAATGTAAGGCAAAATTCCATAAATTCCATCTGATTTTGATTTTAATGCAATATTAGTTGTTATCGAAAGTCCTAAATCTGCAATGTATGCACTCTTCAAGTTGTTTTGTAGTATATTTCCACTATGTAAATCCGTATGAATTAGATCATGAGAATGAATTATCTGAAGATCTGATGCAATACATTGCAGTAAATTTAATTTATCATTCCAATCCATTTGTGCTATAGTATGTAGATTTTTGCGTAAACAACCTTCTGAAGCAAAATGCATGACAAGAATATAATTTCCAGAAGCTTTATTCCTTGATATACCGAAACATTTTAAAAAAGTAGGATCTTTATGACCGATATCACAATATGCTTTTAACTAATTATTAAAAAGGGTTATTTATTAAAATCATTAACATGAATTACGAATAAGATGCAGTAATTGATAAAAATATTTAATAAAGATTACCTCTTTTATAAATTCCTCGTGATAATTATTTGATTCATAGAGCAGATTAAGAGCTACATTCCTATCTAAATTTTGACTTTTATCATGCTACATGGCAAAATATACAGTTGCAAATCCACCTTTACCTATCTCTTCAATTTCTTCAAATTCATCATAAGGAATCCAAGATAACTGATATTTATTTTCCATTAATGTTTTTTTCAAATTATCTTCAATTTCAGAATTATGCGTCCATTCGATTGCAACTATTTTTATTTATAAAATTTTGTTAACTTTATATTATAAATAAATTAATGAACATATGGTTTATAATTTAATTATGATAATACTTGATGTTAAATCTTTTTCCCTAACCGGCGATATAAATATATGAATTTAGTATCCTGGCAACATGGCATGAACATAGACCTATCAATCAAATACCAAAATCAAGTATAATTACCTATCAATTTTAAATTTTTAAAAAATCACCTGACTTTGTTTTATTATTCTAATTACACCTGAACATATAATATACTTGATTGTAGAGCGCTGCAATACACTCGCACATATTAAATTAAATTAAATTTAAAAAATACCTCTGATACCAGTATTTGCCTTTATATAAATCTCTTATTATTCCGATTCCATTTCTATAGCATTCTGCAACTTTTGACATTCCACAAACGTCTCCTAACTCAGCAGATTTTTCATAATAAATGAAAGCTTTATGATCATCCTTTTCAATTCCAATTCCATTTTTGTAACAAAACCCAACATTATATGTTCCACTAGCGTCACCTATCTCTGCAGATTTTTGATAATAAATGAATGCCTTATGTTCATCCTTTTCAACTCCAATTCCATCCTGATAACAGTTACCAAGTGCAAATATTCCATCAGCGTCACCCATCTCTGCAGATTTTTGAAAATAAATGAATGCCTTATGTTTATCTTTTTCAACCCATTCACCATAACGATAGCACTTTGCAATTATGAAATGAATTATAGGATTGGTTTCATCATTTAAGCAAAGATTGATAATATTATTTGGATTTTGGTTCTTCTTTATTAGAAATTGTTCTAATGTATTAAGAATTGAACGAGAATTTTTGCCTTTCGATCGTTCTTCATTATAAAGACTGCACATTTCCTCAACAATCTTATTTATAAAATCTTGTGGAAAATTCTGTAAATTGTTTTCATCTAAATTCAATTTGGTAACATTGTTTGCTATTTCAATAATGTCTGGTGAACTGTTGACTTTTTCCGACTGCATTACAAGTAGGTTATTGTAATTTGACATTTTGACGCAAGTGTAATAGGGGAAACGTCAAATTTATTAAAGTTATGTATTACATTTCCAATGTACTTTTATATATTTTTAGATGCAATTACTACATAAATATTGTAACACTTATTGACAAATTGGGATGTTAAACACAGGAAATTTATATTATTCTTTTCAAAGAAAATAAGTAGGATTATAATTTGATTTTATCTATTTTCAAGCATTAGAAATTAATGTAATAATTTTACGGCAGGCAAATTTTGTATATATATCACTTGAATGCAGCGCAATGGACCTAATGGAAAAGGGTATTTCATAATAGAAAGAAACTGTTATTCTGATCAGTGTTGGAAATCTTATCTTCTTATGTTCTCATGAGAACATTCCTTTAGATTTGAGAACATTTGATATTGTGTAAATGTTCTCTATGAAAATAATTTGAGAGCATAATACCTCGAAAAACATAAGTGTAATAATAGAATAATCGTAGGTGGAAATAAAATTAGAATCAAGAGAAATTATCCGAAAAGAAAATGAATGAATATAAAAGAAGGGTTGGGACAAAAATTAGAAAAATGTCCGATATTTTTCGAAATAAGTAATTTGAATAATAATGATATAAATAAATTTTACAGATGAGATGTTGAGAACATACAGTAAATAAATTTCTGAGAACACTAAATTAAATAAATATTTTCTCATGAGAACATAAATCTCAAAATAGATTTCCAACACTGATTCTGACACCTGCTTGATTCTATTTATGTTTAAATCCTCCCTATTTTTGTATCAAAATATAAAGATAACTCAAAACTTTGATTTCATTCTCCTATATCATATCACCGCTAAATATGGCAATAATACTTCCTGACAAGCTTTAAAACTAGTTGATGAGAAAGATGAATTTAATGCAATAATTGAAACTGATGAATCGAATATTATATGTACTGTGCTTAGGTCACTATATTTTTTGATGAATTGGTTAAATGTTAACAGAAAATATTTTGAAATTATTATCAAACAAATCGAGATTTGCTAAAAAACCTAAGTCAATACTTTTTCTCTTATAGATTGCCAGATAACATTGAAGCCTATTTAATTAAAGAACAACTCGATGTCTTCGTTTCATTTCGCAAATATTTATCAAAAAAAAAAAAGTAGCTTAAAAAAATAATATGTTTCAAGGTTTACAGAAATGGAGCAATTATATTATACCAAAATATCCGAATAAAGTTTTTGACTTAATCTTTCTTCAAAAAAAAAATTTTTTTCCAATTTATAATTAATTAGTATACTATAATATAATAAAATAAATTATATTATGACATACATTTGTTGAGCTAAAATGAAATTGTAATAAAAAACTTATTAATTTAATTTGATTTATAATTGACATACACATGTCGTTCTTAATTTAAGAAAAACACATGTTATTTTACCAGTGAAAATTTATCAAAAAGTACTATTAACATTATTAACAAAATTACTTTTTAGCAAACTTATTTGTTTTTTCACAATTTTAGCAAATTTTTTTGTTAACATAATCCTGTAATCTTGTTTTGAGAATCGAATAATCTTATAACGTTTGTTTAGAAATCAATATTTTAAAGCATATCTAATAATACATTTCTTGTTGCATTTTTGTTTCGACTACCAGCTACGGGACATAATGTATCATACATGAACTTTTAACTTTATCTTGACCGGTGTGTTTGGTGCTTTATATGTATTGAAAAATTAATTCATAAAAACTTCGATTAAACAAATTGTTATTTTTAAATTTTTTTTGGAACGAAATTCTTCGACTTTATAAATGACTTTGAAGGTATGAGTATTCCAATATTTAAACTTTGAGTTACATTAAAAGTTTAAATTTTTTTTTTTTTTTAATACATTCGAAAGACTAATAATCTAGAAAATTGTATTTTTGCGTTTCCAATTTATTATTGAAGAAAAATTTACTATTTCATAAATCCTAAAGTTTGATTATTATTATTATTATTATTATTATTATTATGCTTCTTCTTTATATCATATAAAGTCTCGTTATCATTATCGGATTAATAACTAATTGCAGAAAAAGGCTTAAAGTTATTTTCAATCAGTGAAGATTGAAAAATAACACGTTTCGATTGAGAGTCGAAAATTTGTAATCGACGCAGAACAGTCAAGTATATTAAAAGATTGTATCAAGCATAAGTAATGGAAAGGGAAATTAACTAACCAACATTCATTTACCTTATCAGACTTGACCTCGTAAAATTTGTTCTGCAATTAATGAACGTAGAGGTCCAATCCGGATAAATCCGTCATCCATTTATCCATATCTGAATTTATCCGGATATCCATTTACTATTGGTATCCGGATAATCCGACAAATATTCGGATAATTATCCGGATATCAATAGTAAAACGGATATCCGAATAAATTCAGATCTGGATATCCGATAGATAAATGGATAAACGGATAATGGATAGGAGCTCTAAATGAACGTAGTCAAACAAATATACAGCTAATCATTTTAGCTGCTTCAATAACAAGCATTGATTAGTTATTAGATTACTAAAAGAAAATGACGTTGCAAACGACATAATTAAAATGAAATACTGTAGATTCTTTTAGAGGTCGAATCCGATAAGAAGAAAATAATGAATTGATTCAAAGATTTCTTTTTCTGTTACTCATATATAAGTAGCTTTTATAATTCTATGTGGTTTATTAAGTGTCATCAGGACTTGCAAGTATAAAAATATCAACTGGCTTCACTATTCTTTATTTACGTATTTACCAATTTAATATACAATTGCTTGACGTAAAAACTTTATTAACCGTAATGATAAATTCCCAATCAAAAAAATGTTTTTTTTTTTTTTATTTAATGTAATAAATTATATTATTATTTTATACCTTAACGCGTTTGATCTATTATTATATTTTCATTAATTAAAGCTTGATTTAGAACACATTTCGATCCATTGATTAAGGGTTTGAGAATGCCATTAAAGTTTTAATCGCACTGTAAGTAATTTCAAGAATACTTGACTTACATCAATTTGGTACAAATATGTCATTTCTAAAATCTCAAGAATTTTGAATTACTTTGAATTCGACTTATTCAGAAAGTTTGATTTAAAAAAAAAGTTATTATTGAGTTTCGGTTATTCTTTAATACAGTAAACAAGTTTAGTAAGAACTGTAATTTCGATTATAATTTGTTGATTAATTCTATATCTATATATTATAAATTGAAGTCACTTATCTTTCAAGTTTATTGTATTAAAATTGAATTCATTCAACTTTCAAGTAATTTATAATTCCGTTGCGATTTCGACGTTCAGCATTAAGTTAGAGGCCCAAAATTTCTTCTTCCTCAATAATTTATGACAATAGAAACAATATAATTAAAAAAATTAGAATTACTAATCCCTACTCAAAAAATAGTAAAGGGTGATAATAATTGGTCAAATAATTGTTTACGTAACTACAGAACTAGAAAATAATCCAATCATATCTCGTGATACGCGTAGTAAATGTAGAATTTCTAAAACAGGAAATCTAAAAAGTTCTGTGACATCATGTACAATATATAAACATGCAGTTGTCCGTCATCTTTTTTCGAATTTTTTTAACATAATGGTTTTCAACAGATATGGTAAATTTGTATTTTCCGAACGAGAAAACATTATAACCCTAGCACAAAAATGTGGTGCAGAAGTTATTACTAATGAAGAAATACTAGAAGGATATCAACTTTACATAGTCGAGCAATGGTAAATTTTTTTTTTTCCGTTTTCAATAATAGGTACATAAAAATTGTATATATTAAAATTGCCTTTTTTTTTATGTACTAGGGCTTGTGATCGAAGACCGTATAATACAGTTACGGTTTTTACAGGTGATCCTACTCATAAGGTTAATTTAACTAATTATAAAAATTAAAAAATTGTCGAGTTTTTAAATTTTAAATTGTATTTATTTTTATTTCTAGATTAAAGTATGTGTTATATCAATCAATGAAGAAAAATTTAAACCACATCCTGAAAAATATCCTGAAAAACTTGAAATTTTGTTTTCGGATTTGGAAGAAGACAAAACTCGGTTAAAAGATGTAAGTCAGATGCGCAAGAATAGGGATTGTACCCGGGTGACATTTATTATATGGCTACACTAAATTACCCGGGTAGAGATTTTCTTGACGGGTACAATCTCTACGCAAGAACAAGTTAATTATGCTATAATTCTGTATATTTAGTATTAATATTATCTTTTCATATAGACAACATTAGGAACAATATTTGTGACAAATTTAAGCTCATTTCCTTCATCATTAAGTACTATTTTGGTGACTGAGGGTGATTATAATGTATATTATACACAATTCCGCCTCAATTTAAATTTGCGTAGAATTAGTTGCAGCGGTAAAACTGCCTTGTCTTTAAAACCCCCAACGTATGTTTTTATTTATTTATTTTACTTTTTGTTTTTGATGAATGTTAGTCATTAACTTTTGTTATTGAAAATTTTTTTTATTTAGTGAATTACAAAAGCAAAAATTCTTTCAACTATATTCTGTACCAGAGAAAATACCACTTGAATTCGCTGTGATTCAACTAGTGAAATTTGTTCAAACAGCTTTATACTTAATTTTTGATTTTCCACAACAATTTATTGACGGGTTATTATGCAATTTTACTGAATCTTGTCTCAGAGAGTTTAAAAATGAACTTGCTCCTAATTTCGAGGTATGTCAAAAAATTATTTACTAAACCAGTTTCTATATTATTAAAAAAATAATTTATAAGTTTATAATTTCAAATTTAGAATCAAGATAATATCTTTGATCCAAATCTGGTTGCTATGATTTTTAAAATGGTTTTAAACATTCGAAATAAACTTCATTACTTGAATTATCAGGTTAAGTTTAACGTTCATTTATTCAAAAGCACTTTTTAAATATTTAAGATTTTTCAACATTAAAATATCACTGCTTTTTATATAGGTTGGAAAAAATCCATTCATGGATACTGAAACATTTATAAATGGTGTTATTTCTTTTCAGGTAGAAGTTCGAGACTATTACCGATATGATTTAATATCCTTTTTTTTTTTCTTTTTATTACGATGTTAACATTTGAAATTTTTAACATTTGAATTATTTGAAATTTAGAAATCGACAAAAAGAGATTCGATATCTCATAAGTTAGATTCCGAAATTGTTAATAAAATTGATCAAACTTATAATCGTTCAAGATACCATGATGGATTAAAAATGCGCAAGGTATGTTGATTTGGCAGGAATATATCTCATCTATTTTAGCATGGTATGATATTTAATAAGTATCATTCATCAAATGTCTGACAACTTTTTTTTACGCATTAATTATACATGTTTATTCACTACTTTTATACTTTATTAGGTCATAAACCAATTTGAAAAAAATTTACCTGGAATATCAAGTATATCAAGTATGACTAAATAAAAATTTTTTAAAAATATTTGTTTATTATTTTAGTGATTTTTTTTTTAATATTGTTATTATTATTATTAAAGGTCATTTGAATACTTCGATCGAGATTGAGTCTTATAATTTAGAAGAATTTTGGAAAAACTTTCATTACGAAGGTTCAAAATGGTTGTGGAAGGGTAAAGATGAATCTGGAGAAATGGATTTATTTCATGGTGGAAAAGAATTAGGAAAGAGCTTTCTTCGTGGTGTTTCTGGAAGAACGGTATGCCTATATATATATATATATTATTCGTTACAATATCGGAATTTTATAAAAATAATTTAATTTTCGATATTTAGGCAAAAACTGGTGAAGTTATAAGAGAAGGTGTTCGAGGGCTTAAAGAAGGGGTTACAGAGTATGTTTTCTAGTTATGTAAATTTGTCTATTTTTTATGATCATCTATAATTTTTATAAATTTTATAAATTTTATAAACTTTCATTTGTGATTTTTTTAGATCTTTATCAAATTTGGTAGAACGGGGTGGGATCTCAAGAGAAAAAGATAAATTAGTTGCTGGCTCTTCAAAATCATATACATATCCTCTGGATTCTTCTATGTTACTTGCACCACCGTTATCAAAGTATTTTATTTTACCTTTGCTTGATTAAATATATATTATATTCTTTAAATAGTAATAAGACCTTCTGTTTAGCGATCCTGAATCGTATGATAAATCAAAATTGGCTGCACGAACAAGCGCACCACATCTAGAATCTCCTTTAGGTGAAAAATTTTTTCAAATTAATAATAGAATAATAAAAAATAATTGAATTTATTTAATTTTACACAAATTTCTTATTATTTTTTTTCATATGTAGATGTAACAGATCTCCATAATAATTCTGAATATTTCTCAAGTACGACTGATCAACAGGTAATAGATTCAAGTTCCTCCGATGATGGATCATCCTACGATAGCGATACTGAAAATTCATGGTATCCACGAAGGAGATATTCTTTTAATGACTACAATGACATTAAATCACGAGAATTACCGATATATCATCATAAGAGATCAAAATCTTTTACAAATGCTGGATTGGCTCGAAAGCAAGGTGCTCGTTCATTACATAGGTACGTAATTAGATTAAAAAATCAAAATGTTGAATAAATATTTTCTTACTTAAATATTCCTTTAAATTATAAATTATAGTCGAACATTTGAGGTTGATATTCAAACATATATGATCTATAAAAATCTTAAAGGACGGGAGGCAACATTAGAAGAATTAATAAAACATTTAAAAGTATTATATATTGATTCAATAGTCCATTTACGTGTTAGCAATTTCTAATTTTAGCTTAAATAATTTATTTTAATCAATTTATAGTCAACCGCTAAAAAATATGATGACCAAATTAAGCAATTATCAAATGCTTATGAAGAAAGATATCAAAAATTCAAGGTAAAAAAAAAAACAAATTAATTAATATTTCAGCAATGTTTTCATACTGTATTATCTTAATATATATCATCCTTTTTTTCATTTATTTCTCATAGTCAACGGAAGAATTTAGTTCGAAAATACTATCTAAACAAAAAAAAGTAACCGAATCAATAAAGCAAATTTATAGTGATGCAACTGCTAAAGGAAAACTAAATTATGAATTGATTTTATTGGAAGATAAATTAAAAGAAATTGATGAATTTATTGAACAATTTTGTTTTAAGGTTTGTTTTTTAATTAACGATTAATTATTCTAATTTCGTTAAATTCTATTTGATTTCGATTTTTTAAATTATTTTTTTTAAATTGTTTATATTAAAGGTTCAAGTCATGGAATCTAAATTACCACATTCTTCAAGATCAGTAAAGGCTTTATTTAATATTTGGAACTATCTTCAAGAACAATGGAATATAATTACTTCACGTTTATATATCAGAAAGGATAAAGAATAAAGATGCACTTACTATTATATAGATTTTATTAAAAATATTAAACGTGCACGTTTTTTTGTTGTTTGTTTTGTTCATTCAAAACATTCACGTAATCAATATTCGTACGTATCTTTATTAATATTTAGAAAAAAAAATTCAAACATTTTTGTTATTGAAAGTTATTGATGACGTTACATAATTATATTATAATTTATTATATTTATAGAGAATCAATTATTATAATGTACTTGTATTAATAAAAATTGGATAGCTGTAATTTATTTGATTTATATAATCTTAAATTCGTTTGAAAATATTTTGGTTAGAGTCATTATTAACGATTCATTCGCAATTGTTGAAGACTGTTTTGATTCTTCAGAGTACTCTTCAAAATTATCGCATTGTTGTTCAAAATATAATTTTACATAAAAGTTTATAAAAATCGGTTGAATTATTTATACGGATTTCTTAAAATATTTCATGATAGTAAAAAAAATTCAATGCTTTAAAAGAATCTATTAACTCAAATTCTAACTTTCCAATTGACTCCAATTTTCCCCCAAAATTTTTTCATTAGTTGTAAACTATACTAGATTATTATCATGCCGTTTGCCAAATCTAAACATCTCAAAGTCTATTGAAGTCTGCATGGATTAGCAACAGATGTTTAGACACTTCAAGACAATAATGTTATTAGTATAAAGTTTTTTTGTATATAGTCGCATAATTTTGTTAATGCGTAATTTTATTTACATATTCTTCAGTAATTTTTTAATATCAGATTAAACTATAGTATAAATTTCCACAGGCATAGTACCCTCATTAATAACACTGTCAACATGAATAGAGATTCAGTATCGATTGTTATATAATGTATAGTGTGTAAACTAAACTTGTTTTTTATATATTAACATTTTTTATTATTATAAGGCGAACTCGATTTATTATCAATTAATGTGGTTATCGTTATATTTATCGACTTGAATAAGTCGATATTTAAAATTCGGCTTAGCCGGTTAAATCAAAGTCGATTAATATTCAGAGGTTTCATCAAATTTTTGTCGCAACCTTGTTCGTATTTTATATTCGTTGATTTTCGGAATTTTTCGGCATCACTCTTAGTACTATGTACTAAGCGTTGTAATGCATCGAATCTGATTGGTTACTTTAATATAATCTAACATATGGCTAATTTACCCCACTTTCTGATTGGGCGGCGACTCCCTATTTTTGATTGGACAAATTTGTATATCACAGATTCTGTGGCGCAGATCCTATTAATAAATTCAAAGTTTTTTAAAACTTTTAGCGATGATTTCTTCATAACTAGTTGACCAAATTCATAAAATTTTTTTTTATTTTAATTCCAGAGTTTCGTGGAATTAAAATAAAAAAAAGTTCATTGAATTTGGTTCAGTGTTTCAAAAAAAATTGGGTAAATTTTTTTCTTTGAAACTTAAACAAAGATTTTTTGACAACCAACTGTTCAAATTTGATAAAAAAAAATTATTTTGATTCTTTGGATTTATAGAATTGAAATAAAAAAATTTTTATCAAATTTGAATAGCAGGTTGTTGAAAAATATTCATTACAAGTTAAAAAAAAATTGGGCGCAGCTTCTTTTTTAAAGACGTCTAAACTTTGAACAAAGATTACTTAGCACTTACATGGTCAAATTCGATCATTTTGTTTTTATTTATTTTATAAGCTTATAGAATTAAAATAAAAAAAAATTGATCGAATTTGATCTGGTAAGTGTTGAGTAATCTTTATTCAATGTTTAGATATCTTTAAAAAGAAGCTGCGCCCAAATTTTTTTTTTACTTTGAACAAAGATTACTCGGCACTTACCTGGTTAACTTCGATCAAAATTTTTTTATTTTAATTCTATAAGCTTATAGAATTAAATAAAAACAAATTGATCGAATTTGACCAGGTAAGTGCCAAGTAATCTTCGTTCAAAGTTTAGATATCTTTAAAAAAAGCTGCGCCCAAATTTTTTTACATTGAACAAAGATTATTCGGCACTTATCTGTCAAATTTAATAAATTTGTTTTTTATTTAATTCTATAAACTTATAGAATTAAATAAAAAAAATTTGATCGAATTTGACCAGGTAAGTGCCGAGTAATCTTCGTTCAAAGTAAAAAAATTTGGGCGCAGCTTTTTTTTAAAGACATCTAACCTTTGAACGAAGATTACTTGGCACTTATCTGATCAAATTGGTTTTATTTAATTCTATAAGCTTATAGAATTAAAATAAAACAAAATTTGAACAAATTTAACCATGTAAGTGCCGAGTAATCTTCGTTCAAAGTAAAAAAAAATTTTGGGCGCAGCTTCTTTTTTAAAGACATTTAAACATTGAATGAAGATTACTCGGCACTTACCCGGTCAAATTCGATCAAAATTTTTTTATTTTAATTCTAAAAGCTTATAGAATTATATAAAAAAAAAATTTGATCGAATTTGACCAGGTAAGTGCTAAGTAATCTTGGTTCAAAGTTTAGATAGATGTTTTTAAAAAAGAAGTTGCGCCCAATTTTTTTTACTTGTAGTATTTTATTAATTTCGAACATTTTGCTAAATTACTTATGTTAGGCCGTTCAATATACTATATAAATTAAAATTATATATGATTATACAACTTTTTTAATCAAATATTTTTTTAGATATATAAATCAAATTTTTTTTTTATCCAAGGCCTTGATACGAATTGATTCTTTGTTACTACTAGAAATATTAAACTGTTTGAACCAGTTTAACATCTCTAATTACCACTATTACAAAGCTACAAAACTATTTAATATTTTACATAAAAAAAGTTTTTGACATATTTTATTTGCATGTATTACCTGAATTGCTTAGAAGAATTATCAAATTAATTGTATATATATACTTTAATTTTTAATTGATGTGTTGGATAAGTAAATATGTAATAATAATAGTAATGATATTGTGATAATATATTTAAATTATTAGCTTTTATTGTCTGATAATAAGAAACAAATATGAATTTAGCAAAATGTTTAGTTTACTATAATGATTAAAGCAAAAAGAATATAATATTAGATAACAAATTATTGGTAGATAGCTATTGTGTAAAAAAATTTAAATTAAAAATTTATTTTAGTTGATATTATAGCTGAATCTTTGGTTAAACTATAAATTTTTGATCTATTTTAAAAATTAATAAGATTTAAATATTAACTTCTCTTAAATAATAAAATATAGAAATCAACTTTGTCAATATTATTTTTTAATTTATTAAAGGATTTCTAAAAATATTGTAACAGATAATATTAATATTAGTACTATTGAATTAAGAAACTCTAGAAGCAATATTTCTATTATATTTTTTTATATTAACTAATTCTTATAAAGTAATTAAAATCTTAATTACACAAGAGTGTGGCAATTTAGTGAAGTGGTAGAGTTGTCACACACCCAGATGGCAGGTTTAGAGTTCAAGTCCCATAAATAATATTTTCAAAAATAGCTTGCATCATGGTAATGATTGTAGTCAATTAGTTGGGTTCCAGAATCTATAATCTTGGTAACACTATGTTCACATAGGAACTTTGGTACATAAAAGGCCAAGAAACTGCAATGATCAAAACCTATTTGGGAAGTTTCAAGTTGGAAGTAGCAGTAATCTTTAACGGTGCTACAGAAAGATGAAATTTGGAACTGGAAACTGAGATTGGAGAACTGAGTGATCAGGTCCTTAAGTAAGGAGACACACTAGCTAAACTACCAGCTTGCCACCAGAGAAAAGGATCTTATACTCCAGAAGCATATATCAAGAGAAGAGAGACTATAAGACATTTAAAGCCTGAACAGACTGACCCTTTTGAGTTACTAGCTAGAAGTAAGGAAGGGACTGATAAGGAATCTAGAAAAGAAAGAAGTTAGAATGTGGGTACTGGGGTTATTTTAAACCTTGCAAGAGTAGAGAGTATATAATAAGAACCGATTAGAAAAGTTTTAGCTTGAGATTTGGATTGTATTATAGCAATATCAAAAAGATAGCTTGAGACATAAACTCAATAGTGGCAGCACAACAGGTATTAATTAGAAAAAGTTACCAAACATATAGATAAATACATGTATGTGATATTTACTGCTCTGTTGGGTTTATTACAAGAATAAATGCCACTCTAGAAAACTAGATTATCTGGTGGCTAAAGTCTTAGGGTCTTTCATGACAAATTATTCCAAAAAAATATATTAGAAAAAACATAGTACAGGGGTTAAAGCCAAAGAGTTTAAATAGATAGCTTTTTAGTTAGATTAAAGATATAGTAGCTAGTGTAGAACCTTAGAGCAAACTACTTAAATTAGACAACCAAAAGTTGTATGTATAGCTAGTTGTACTCTCGTTATACTACTGTAACATATTACATATAGTCTTTGAATCAGCAATATCTGCCAGTACTAATAAGATGCCAAGAGTCTAAGTGGTTATTTGAATATTAAAAAAAAAAAATCTTAATTCTACATATTTATTATCAATTTGTAGCAAATTATTTATAATATTTAATAGGGAACTACTATTTATATTATGGATTTTTACAATTCACACCATGGTTTATATAAATTCTTTTACTTTATCACATAATTATTTACAAACTTTTTAAACTTTGATCAAAAATATTTCAGCAACCAATTGATCAAATTCAATAAATTTTTTTTTATTTGAATTCTATGGATTTGAGAATTCAAATAAAAAATTTTATAAAATTTGATTAATTGGTTTCTGAGATAACTTCGATTAAGTTTTGAGTAAAATTTTAAACTATATATCATATAAAAACTGTACTAAAATTGTTTACAAAACTTTAATCAAAGATATCTCAGCAATCAATTAATCAAATTTAATCAAAATTATTTATTTAAATTTTATAGATTTGTAGAATTCAAATAAAAATTTTTTTATCAAATTTGATCAATTGGTTTTCAAGATAATTTAGATTGAAGTTTGAGTAAAGTTTTGAAACATATATTATATAAAACCTGTGCTAAAATTGTTTACAAAACTTTATTGAAAATATCTCAGCAACCAATTGATCAAATTTGGTTAGAATTTTTTTAATCAAATTCTATAGATTTGTAAAATTTAAATAAAAAAATTTCATTGAATTTAATTAATTAGTTGCCAAGATATCTTTGATCAAAGTTTTATAAACAATTTCAGTACAATTTTTATACAATATATATTTTAAAATTTTACTCAAACTTTGTTTAAAGATATCTCAGAAACCAATTGATCAAATTTGATAAAAATTTGATTGAAGATATCTCAGAAATCAATTGATCAAATTTGATAAAAATTTTTTTATTTGAATTTTACAAATCCATAAAATTCAAATAAAAATAAATTAATTAAATTTGGTAAATTGGTTGCTGAGATAACTTTGATCAAATTTTTGTAAATATTTTTAGTACAGTTTTTATGTAACATGCGTTTTAAAACTTTACTAAAACTTTGATTGAAGAAGAAGGTTGGGATTCCATGATCTAGTAGTCTAGGTACTTAACCCTCCATGAGCAGGTTTTAGGTTCATGTTCTACTAGAAGCAGTTTCTAGAAATATTTGGATATACTCACTATGGGAAGTTCAAGTGAAGTACTAGCCTAGAATAGAAATTTTTAGAAAGAGGTCCATTGTGAAGAAGTTGGCACTACATGTAGTAGCAGCATCACAGAAGGTTTTAGTATAGAAAGGTTGTGCATATAAACCCTTGGTGTGATATACAAGGTAATACCAACAACTCTAGAGCAGTTTTGGGATCTTGGTTAGGAGGGTGACACAACTATATTTGGACTTGAAGTAGTGAAAAAGTGGTAAATACAAAAGGATCTGTAGTAAAGAATTAGCCTTACTAGATAGAAACATCTCTGGCATATACTACTTGCCTAATTTAGAAAAGAATAAATTCTTATAGAGAGTTGGCTGAAACTTGGAATATATATAAAAATTTGAAATGGCTAGAAGCACTGGGCTAGTACTGTAGCAATACACAAACAAGAGAAGAACACTAGCAAATTTGAACAACAAGCAACTAATTTAGAAGTGTTACAGTACCCAAGTCTCAATTAGGTCTATATCCCTAATATCTCATAACCTAAAATATTAGGGCAATAGAAATACTAAATATATCTGGGGGGAATCTTGGAACAATTTGGAAGAACTGTTTCACAAAAGCTATCACTAGAAGTGAAAGCACTGCTTCTACAATCATAACAAATCTCAACCAATACATGGGAGTACCTGTTATCAAGGATTGGCAATACATATAATACACATATAATATTATGAAACTGAGGCTATGCTGGGTACAAGAAATTAGATGGGCATTGCTATGGCCTTGGTTTAACCAAGTTTGGAAGTAACTATGAGGTTACAAGACCCTCTTCTCGAGGGAGTACCAACTTTGAGAATTGTATATAGTAAGTATAAGAAAAGCAAAATATAGAATGTAGTAATGAGTATAAATTAGGATATAGTAGTTAAATTCAGGTTGTACATAATGTGAGACATGGAATACTCTGGTAGGTTTAGATCACAGATAGTAGTCAAGACCTGTCTGAGTTATTTATGTACTTATAAAAATAAATATACATATATTATATAATATATATGTATATATTATAATAATAAAGTCATAGAGCAAGGCCTCACCTTAATATCTAAAAAGAAAAAAAAACTTTGATCAAAGATATCTCAACATTCAATTGATTAAATTTAATAAAAATTTTTTATTCAAATTCTACAAATCATAGAATTCAAATAAACAATTTTTATCAAATTTTTTTAATTAGTTGCTAAAATATTTTTAATCAAAGTTTAAAAAGTTTAAAATAATTATGTGATAAAATCAAAAGGATTTACATAAACCATAGTAGTGCAAATAGCAATAATCTATAGTGCAAATAGTAGTTCCCTATTTAATATATTAATATTGATATTTTGTAGTTATTATTGTATAATACAAAATTTAATATATAAACAAACTAGGTTTAGGCTACAGATAAAATACTGGGTTTGCTTTTATTAAGCACTTAGTTAGTCTGAGTTTTTATTCTTAGTACTAGACTTAAAATATAAAACCTTTTCCAAAGTTTTCATTAAGTTTAATAAAGTACCTTTAATATTTAAATATATATATATATATATATAAACAAATATAAAAAAAACTCTTTCTGTTAATCACTTGTACAAAAATTTTCTCTAAAACCTAACTTAACAAAATCTTATTTTTGTAATAATTTATTAAAATAACCCAATTTTTTGTTCTAAAAATTTTTTTTATATATAAAATTACATATAATACTTAAATTCTAAAGAGATAGCTCTAAAACTCTTTAAATAATGGCCTTTTGGACTATATAAATCTCTTTTGCTATTTATGCAAAATCCAGATTCTAAAATCCTTTCAAAACATAATTCAAATTATTCTACATATTTCTCTCTTTAAAACAAGCTATAATAGATCTCTGTAGCTTCAATATTGACCAAGTTATAAGCAAACCAATTTTTAACTTCATTTACTTTTTTTTTTCTCTTTTACTTTTGAATTTTTTCCTTTTCCAAACAACTAGAGATGTTTTCTGTATAACTAAAGCTATTCCAGCCATGCTACCTATATTTTACAATACTTTAAAACTAGTAGTGCTTTTTAAATTATACTAAAATTGCCTCATTTTAACTAATATTGCACAATTTTAATATCTGCTTTTTTTGTAATTTCTATTCATATAATAAGATTCTCTTTTTGGTTTCATGTAACACATGATTATCACATGACTTTTGTGTAATACAAAGCTTTGAAATCCAACTTATAGATTATCTGACCTTTTGTATAACCTAAAACAAAAGCCCTATTTTTATTTACTCCCAAATATTCTACTTTAACATAACCTCTATTCTATTTTTATACCCTATTTTTAACTTAGAAAAACTTTACAAAAAAACTAATTTTTACTACAAATTCTAAGTTAAATTTATCAATTTACATTCAATTTTAATTCCTTAAAATATCTACTTTAACTCAACAAGAGCCAGATATTGTTAATCTTAACTACTTCTATGCATACTTTTATTCAAGTTTTGGTATCATGTTTCTTTTTTTTTTTTTTTTTTTTTTTTTTTTTTTAAGATGAGGCCTTGCTCATATCTTTATTAGCAATTATATTTGGGTAATTATAATAAAAACCCAATTTGTACAGGACAAATAATATAAACTACATGCAAGAATGAGAGCTCAGACTAATTA
>CAJVPU010000208.1:0-20853 GCA_910591775.1 Dentiscutata heterogama | reverse complement strand
TAAATTCATTTAAACAGCCAATCATACGAATGTCTGCCTATGAGGAGGTGCTGGAGTAAACCAATTAGGATTATCTGATGTAATTCCAGATAATTATCTCAAAACTTTGGAATGATTAATTACAACCTTTTTTTTTGACGAATTGCTTATTCTTATTTAAAAGAAATTTATCTTCCCAAAGCACTACCTTCAAAATCTGCTTACTAGAATGAAATTATTAGTGCTATTGAATTTCAAGAAATGGGCACAAGTATGTAATTGTTCTTTTGAACGTTTATATAACAATTAACTAATTATATATTTAAATATAAGGGCCAATCTTGTCGCTCTGTGTCTTTCAATCACTCGATCCACTTTACATTATTCAAGAAGGATCTTGTTAAAAAATATTATCATGAAAATAATGTAATTCCGCCCACCTTTTATTTCTCTGTCCGATAAGAGCTCCGAGAAATGAATTTATAAAATCTCATAATACTTACGCGCTGACGATTATAGAAAGAATTTATTTTAAATAAATTAAGTCCAAATTATTTGTTAATTATTAAATCAATTTTTTTACATTTACATACTGGCAATTTACCAAAAATAATTATTATTTTTTAATTATAATTTTTATTATAGATAAAAAGAATAACATATTTACACATTAATAAAAAATTTACTTACGACTTATAATATTTAAAGAATACGTATTTAATAAATTTTAAAAATTGGTTAGCACTAATATAATTAAAGTTAAATGTAGGAGTCTGGATATCGGTTACTATGTAGCTAATTTGTGCAGTAAACACGTGCTTAAAATAGATTTTTTGTTAGGCAAGTTAATGTTATAATACCTATAGAAAATTATTCTTTTTAATGCTGACACAATTAATCAAAAACTAACAGATATTCATATTTAACATATAGCTGAAATATTTACTTTGAGCAAAAGTTGTGATAAAGATTAATATGATAAAAATAAAATAAAATTTAAGTATCATCTTAAGTGAGCTTGATAAAAAGTCAAATCTAATGCAGGAATAAAAGAAATAATTTACACCTTTTATAAAATCTAAAGATGCAGTGGCATCCTTATCAATATCGCCTAAAGATTATAAGGCCATACAAACTTAATGATTCGGTTTTCATAACCCGGCCGGATCAAAACTTACAAATTTTTTTAAAAAAATTTTAAGTATATTTATTATCCGGGTGAGTTTTTTTAAAAAAATCTATAAAAAATTTTATATGTTTTTTTATATATAAAATTTTTTGAAAATAAAATTAAAAGCCGTGTTGCCGGATTACTTTTAAAAATTTTATGTTATGAAAACCAAATTATTAAGTTTGCATGGCCTTATTTGCATATACAAAAATTTTTAAAAATTTTTATTACTTGCATAATCATTTAAATAATTTGAATTATCTAAAGTAATCAATATTTTTAAATACTACTTATATAATATACTATTAAAATATTTTGATTTATTGTAATAAATTCAAAATTTTTATCATTATTCAAATTAAAATAAATACATTTAAAATATTTCGCGATTTTACCCAAACAGTATATATCGATATATAACTGATATTAAATAATGAAATATTGCTAATTACCTAAAATGGTTTAACTCCTAGCAACTTTCAACCACTTATTACTATATTAAAGATAAACAAATAATGTAGAAAAATTAATCTGTGCTGAAAACAAATGATAACCATTTATAGAAATTTCATGATATATGCATATTGTGCATTATTCTATTGTTAAGTAAAAGTATTTTAGATTTTTATATGATCAGGTTTTTTGATATGTAAGAGATTATTAAAAAGAAATAAAAGTTTTTGTTACATAAAATTTTTACATTTTTAGTAAGATAATTATTGGTCAAATAAATTATCATATTAAAAAATATTCAAAAGATTTCGAAAGAATTTAAAATTCTTAAAATTGTAGCATTGTAAATGTAAACAGAAGAATTAATTAATAAGAATAAATTCAAAATATTGTGAAAATCTGAATAATAATTTTACATATTTAAATATTTTTTTTTTTTTTTTTTTTTTAATGTTTAAGGTGAGACACATATTTAAATATTATTTTTTTTTTTTTAATATTAAGGTGACCACTTAGGTTCCCAGCACTTAGCTTTATTTAGATAAATACGATATTACATCAATTTCACGAGAATACAACTAGCCACACGTGTACTTTTGGTACCTAATTTAAGTAGTCCGTCTGGGTTCTACACTAGCCGCCATACCTGCAACCTAACTAGGAGATTACCTATTTAAGCTCTTTGATTATTAACTAACGAGAATACGACTAGCTATACATGCAACTTTTGGTTACCTATTTAAGTAGTCTGCTCTAGGTTCTACACTAGCTGCCATACCTGCACCCAACTATGGGGAATACCTATTTAAATCCTCTGGCTCCATTTTTGTAACATGCTTTACCCTAACACCCTTAAGGGATAAGCAATGCCGCATAAGGACCCTAAGACTTTAGCTATATACAGGCATTTGTCCTTGTGTTAAACCTAACAGAATGGTACATGTTCTACACATATACTCACCTGCATGTTCGGTAACTTTTTTCCAACTAGTACATGTTGTGCTGCCGCTACCAGGTCCGTATCTCAAGCTATCGTTTCGGATACTGCCATAACCCGGTTCGTATCTCAAGCCACAACCTTCCTAATTAGTTTCCACTTACGTACTCCTGCCCATGCAATGTTCACACAACCCCAGTACCCACGTTCCAACTTCCTTCTTTCCCGGATTCCTTACCAGTCCCTCCCTTACTTCTAGCTAGCAACCCGGAAGAGTCAGTCTGCCCAGGCTTTAGGTGCCTTATGGTCTCCCTTCACTTGGTACATGCTTTCAGAGCACATGTCCTTTTTCTCCGGTTGGCGACCCGGTGGTTTGGCTGGTATGACCCCCTTCAAGAACCTAGTCGCTTGGTTCTCTGATCTCAGTCTCCAGTTCCAAATTTGGTCTTTCTGTAGCACCGTTAAAGATCATGCTACTCCCAACTCAGGGCTTGCCAAACGGGTTTTCAGTAATTCTGGTTTCCTGGATTTATTGTGCCAAAGCTCCCATTCGAGATGGTGTGACCAGGATTACAGATATCTGGATCCAACCAATAATCTTAACGTTAACCAATACAGATCTAGTATTTCAAAATCGTTGTCCGTGGAATTCGAACTCTAGACCTGCCATCTGGGGGTGCAACAACTCCACCACTTCACTAAGTCGCCACACCCTCATATTTAAATATTTATTAAAGCTTTTATATATTATTTAAATAAGATTTAAAATATAGAAAATATTTCAAAATATTGCGAAAAATTATGAAAATATTCAAAAATTTTCAAAAATTTAAATATTTATTAAATAGAACTTTAATTAATATTTCACAAATAATAAGAATAATGAAAATAATTTTGAAATATTGCAAATTTTTAAAAAGTTCAAATAAGTTCAAAAATTTTAAATTTACATTAAACAAACTTTAATTATAATTATTATATGCTCATATTAAAAGTTTGAATATTTTTGAAATATTGTGCAATATTTTAAATTAAAGTATTTAATAATTACTAAATTATTTAAGAATACTTTGGATGTATTTGAATATTTTCTTTAACTAATAATTAACATATTTTGAAATATTTTTAAAGTATTATATAAAGAATATTTAATAATATTGATTCAATAAAAATAATACTCCTTTAACTTATTGGAATATTTTGAATATTTTGAAAAAGCTTTAAATTAAAGTGGTATTCAATAAATACTTAATTTAAATTCTTAAATTTGCGATTAGCTTAATAAGTCTATTTTAATCTTTTGTAGAATATTTTAAAATGTTTTGAATATTTTAAATTTATGTTGCAAAATTTTATGAAATATAAAAAAGCTGTAAAATTATTTATTAAATTTTTTGAAAATTTGCGAAAGTGTTCGAAATACTTTGAGAATTTTGCAAATTTAATTTTCAAATATTTCTCAAAAGTTGCAAAATATTTCAAAATATTTGCAAATTATTTTTGATATTTTAGAATATCTTTCGAAATATTGCAAGTTTAAAAACCTAGCAATAACTTTCAAAATTTTTCGCTTTACTTAAATTGCTAATAACTTGTAAAGTACTAATATAAAATATACGTGTTTTGAAATGTATTGGTACAATATACTCTTGGTATGTACTGGGTACATATTTACAATCCAGCTTTTTTTCGCAATATTCTGATAAATTTTAAAATATTTTTAAACTTTTTTACAATATTTCAAATATTTATCTAAAAAAATATTTTGAAATAATTTGTGAAATATTGCAAAATATTTTTGCGAATTATTTCAATTTTGAGTTTTTGAAAGTTTCGAAATATCTTGCAAATTATTGCGAAATTTTGTGCAAAATATTTCAAATTTTGATTTTGCGAGAGTTTTTGAAATATTTTGCGCAATATTGTATTATTTTTGCTTATTGCAAATTCTTGCACAATATTTCGCATATATAAATTTACTAATGTACCTAAGTATCTATAGTCTTTCTAATTTACCCCCGATCTAAATTCACTAGATATGATCACAAGATCAGCCCAGATTTAGAGTCTTTTGTACTTACTCACAATTACCTTTCTGCAGTTGCCAAGGCTTCTACTTGCAGTTATAACCATGCCATTAAGTCCATCAATTGACATTCCAAGTTTCTAATCCCATGGTGTAGGATTTTATCTGCAGTTCTCTAACTTCATATGATTCCATTTAACCGCTTTTGTCCTTGTAAGATTCACTTGAACTCTAGTACCAGTTTCCTATCTTTTTTTTAAACTGTACCTTTGAATTCTTCAAACTACCAAACTAGTTAGCACGGGAGGGTTGGTTTGCTCAGCTTTAAGTGCTTTATAGCTTCTTTTTCTTGGTACATACTTCTAGAGCACAAGTCTTTTTCCTCCAGTGCGACTCCAATAGCCAGGTTGGTAGAGCCCTGAACCTATGAGAGTCTTGTTGTCCAAATCTTTCAATTTTCAGTTTAGTCCGTTTCCGTTCTACAGTATTATCAAAAGTCCTTACTACCTCCTTATTCGGGTCTTGCCAAGCTGGTTTCAAATCTTCTAGTTTTCTCTGTTGGTTTTATGTATTCTGAAAGTCTTATTATAAGTTTGTATCGTCTATACCGGTTTGCATTCCTTTGTGTAATTTATTGTTCTACAGATGCTTCCAGAATCTTCCAATACACAAGTGCATTGGTGTGACTGAAGTTACAGATATTTTACCCAACTAATCGATAAAGATCCATTACTATAGTACCAGTAATTAAATTCAAAAATGTCACTAGTAGGATTCGAACTCTGTATCTTAGCTAGAAATTACTTGGGGGTGCGACAACCCAACCACTTCACTAAGTCACCATATCTAAAAACACTAAATTGTTAAAAGCCTGTTTATACTCTATATAACTAAACTATAAATTAAAAAAAAATAAATATAAATATTTAATATAATAATAGTTGCATCAATACTCTCTTTATTATAAACAATTTTTTTATAATTATTGAATTGTAAAACAGAATAGATGCCACTTCTAGCAGAGCTTTCAAAACTATTGTAACAAAATATCTAATATTATAAGTAATTGTTATATTACTACAATGATATTTATAGATATTATAAAAATTATTTATATTAAAAATAAGTTTTTTTTTTTAAATCTTTAATAGTTTTGCCAAAGTTCAAATACAAATTTATTACACTAATTTCATAAAGGACAAATCCTTTTTTGTAAAACTGGACCATATATTTGAAATTGCAAACTCAACATTACCCGGCTATGTGAAATATGCCCAGCTACGACTCATTATACCAAAATTCAAAAACTTGGGGGACTCTATCAGCCCATCTCAAGCTTAAACTTTTCAATTCCTTCTCTACCAAAAGCAAAAGAAAAAAAAACTTCTGTATTAACTATACAGAATATATATTATGAAGAAAATGAAATATTATAAAAAAAAAACAAAAAACAAACAAGAAGAAAGAATAAAAATATAAAAAAAAAAAGTGAACCAAGGAATATAAAAAAAAGAATACAAAAAGTTAAGCCTGAAATGGGCCAACAGAAAGAGAAAGTGCTGCTTTATACAAGTAGCAAAAAGCAAAAAGTAAAAAAGCCTATATATACATTATACCATTATAACCTGTGCTAGGTTTAAAAAAAAATTATATAGCAAATACAACATTTCTATATCTCTAAATGCAAGTTAAAACCAAAAGTACAACTACTTTTCAACTATATACTTGCCTTTAGTTGCTATGTAATACTTGGTTTTCGATGAGTCATATGGAGTAGCAACATGTTTGTTTACTTAACAATACACATGGTTGCAATCTACTGGTTTATCTAAATTTGAAAGAAGTAAACAATGGTGATCTTTTGATGTGAATAAGCTGTTTTGTCCACTTTTTATAAAAATTTTGTTGAAAAAGCAAGTGGGTAATTGTGAAAAGTATAAACCTAATACTTTTCTTCAAGAAGAGTATATATTTCTTCAAAAATAGTAAAACAAGTAGATCCAAGCATACTGCTGATATTCTTTTCAGTAAGTAATAAACTCTGAACTTGTTAGCAAGTAGTATATAAGAACTACTTCTAAATAACAAGTACCATTCTCACAATAAGTGATAAGCTCTAAACCTATTAGCAAATAGCATATAAGAACTATTTCTAAATAATAGACACTGGTTTATGGTTCTTGTCAGTCTTATATTCTTTTTTTTTATTATAGTTTTACTGTTTTTGTTGAAAGTTTTATTTTGAAAAGTTGGTCTGAGGGATCATTGGGAAGAGTTGATTGAATAACTAAGTTTTTATATTTATAAAATAAATAAATAAATAATAATAATAAAATTTAAATAATTAATTACAACAAAAACTTGTAAAAATTTCTATATATTTATATTTTTAGTTAAAAAATTGCCTACTATTACTATATATTCTTCAGAGTGCTAAACCTTCTGTCTTGTAATAGTTATATTCTTATTAACAAATCTATACTAGCAAGTATTTCTATTTTTAATAATGAAGTTCCAAATATATTTAATAAGAATCCAACTTCTGCTTTGATTCTATTAATAAACTTATTATTAAACTCTGCTAAAAAATAACTTATTTTTTTTTATTAATCATATTATTCTTATTTTATAAGTTAGTTCTAGCTATCAATTAATTTAAAAAAACTTTTTAGTAATAGTTTAGCCTCTTTAAGCATTATTTTAAATTTTTTTAAATTTAAAATAGGCTTTTTATTATATACTCATTGTCTTGTATACAATACTCTTGCTATTAGTTTAATTTTTTTACTAAAAGGAATTAATTCTAAAAAAAAAAAAAAAATTAATTGTATAAGAAAAAATTTATTATACAAAAAAATATATCATTCAAAAAGGTTTAAAAAAAAATTCTTCATAATATAACTATAAACAAATTTTATTTGCTTACCAAGCTTTACCTTATCTATACTTTGTTATATATAGTTTTTAATTTTTGAAATTGGGCTTCAAAATAAATAACATCACTATACAAAACATATAATCTATCTTTAAATTGCTTTAAATTTTTTCTTAAAGTTCTCTTTTTTGTTTATAGATAATTCAATATATTAATATATTTAAAATCTTTATTAGTTTCATACAAGCAATGATTATACTGTATATCTTTATTCCCAGTAGTAAATTAAAAAATTTAATAAGCCATTCTAAAGTTTTCTTTAACTTCTCTCTTTCTTTACTTTTTCTTGCTATAAATTGTGCTTAGAATAAGAACAAGTGTTAGCTAATTGATATTTTGAATTTACTATTAACCAATTATAATAGATTTGATATAATTTTTTGCTAACCAAGTTCAGATATTGGCTTGAACTTGGTATTGTAACCTGATTAGACACAAGAGATATGCCAAACTTTTTATAATTACAAGCAATATTACTTGACACTCTAAATCATAGTACTAAGCCTTTCTTTTTTTTTTTTGTTTATTTAAAAGAGAAGTTTCTTTATTGTAGAGTTTTGATGAATCTATTTTGCATCTACTTTTGCTTTAATCAATTGCTTGTTATAACAAACTCAAAAAAACTTTTCTTAGCTAACTTTTAAATTATTTCACAGATTACTAAATTATTTTGATAACTTATAGAACTATATATTACAACCATTGTGAATTTGCTTCTGTGGCTATGAATCCTATTTATGTATTACAAAACATTATACCAATATGTAAAATATATTGTATAACATTATGATTATCCATTCAATCAGATTTAAGTTTACTATACTCTAGCACATTCCAACATTGTTTTGTTAATAATGATTGTTACTTTTAGCAGATTTTAAATATATTCAAATGCCTTATCTTTATCTTTATTATGCCTATACTACTTTTATAGCAGAATTCAATACTATTCTGTACATAAGAATCTTTGCTTTCAACAGATTTTAAATACTATTTAAATACTTTTTTTTTTTATCTTTTTATTATAAAATTGTATCAAATACAAGTTTGTATTTAGTAAATACTAGTATTTAATAAATACCAAAATTTAATATTTTAAAAATACTTAAAATTTTAACTACTTATTAAGTGTTGATTTTATATTAATTAAATACTTAATTTTTATTTTTATTTTTATTTTTTATTTTTTTTTTTTAAGCAGCCCTATCTTTATTTACTTCAAGATAGCAAACATTTCACAAAACTTTTATACTATACAATATATATTATAAAAGCTCTACTTCTAAATAAAAACTTACTTGATTCAAAAAAACCTAGGTGCAACTAGCTATAGTAGCTATTTATCTTCATTTAGTTTTTAGACTTCATTGAGCCAAATAATCAAACATCACTAATTGATAGCTACCAGCCTATTAAGACTGCCTATTCCTTCTTCCTTCACAACTTTTCTTACCTAGATCTAAACAAAAAAGTTTATACCTTACTTTCATACAAGAAAAAAAAACTAAAACTATATTTATAAAAGAAAGAAGACAAATTTAGAAAAGAAAAAAAAAAGAAAAATAAAACAAAAAAGGAACAAAAAGAAAAAGAGGTTCTAAATACTATTCAATTATAATTGAAAAAAAATGAAAAAGTATAAAAAAAGAGTGAAAATAAAAACAGTCAAGATAGCACTATTATTACCTATACTAAGATTTTAAAAATTATATACTATTGCAACATTCATATATCTCTAGTATAAAGCTTTGCCTTAATATAAAATTTTTTACTGTCCTTGCAAACCATGTTTGAAAGTTCTTCTTAATCTCTTGTCTAGTTATCAGGGAGTCCCTGACTTAGGTCAGTTCAAAATAGTAGCTCTGTATTTGTTTAGGCCAAACATGTAGTTGCTATCTATCATGTTGTTCAGATTTAGAAAATGTAAACAATTCTGATCTTTTGACAGGAGTGAGCTGTTTTGCCTACTTTTTTGTAGAATTTTTGTTGCTAGGACAAGTAAGCAGTATATACCAAAGAAAGAAGTAAAAGTATACCAACTTTATAAAGAGTATAAGAATTACACTATATAGTAAGAATATATTTATTCAAATATCTACTTCTGCTATTGCTTTGGTAGTATTTAACATACTCTAGACCAGGTCTGCTACTTCTTTGCTTAGTAGTACCTTAGTTTTCTACTGGGGTTTTGCTTATAAGAGTTATTTCTTTTTTATTTCTATTTCAATAATATAAAAATACTTTAACTCTAACCTTAACCTAATTATAAATTATACTATAACCCTCACCCTAATCTTAACTAAAATTCTAACTATATATAGTAAATAACCACTGCTTCTAGCTACTAATAATAGAGTTTTGTTACAAATAAATATGTATACTAAGTAGTTTTTATAGTTTGGGCTTTTGGTAAAATGTTAATACAGAGAATTATTAGAAAGAGTTTTTTTCTTCAATACTTAATTTTTAAATATTTTATAAATACTTATAATAAATACTTGTAATTGCAATTCAACATATTTTAGGCTAAATAAAAATTTGTCAAGTATTTTTTAACTATTTAACAAGTATTTAGCAAATACTATAACAAACTTTGTAATGTTGTACTTATACTATTAGTCTAATACTATTTTGTGCATAAGAATTTTACTTTCAGCAAATTTTAAATACCAATCGAATATCTTTTTTTTATTCTTTGCTGTCTATACCATTTAAGTAACAGAATCAAATACCATATTGTCTATTTGAATTGCTATCTTTAAATATTAATCAAATGCTTTTTTTTTATCTTTAGCTATATCTATACTTTTGCTATAAAATAATTAACATTTTACTATCTAGTCAAATTGCCATCTTTGTAGATTTTTCTCATTTCTCATTGTGCTATACTATTTAAGTAACAAAATCCAATATTAAACTCTCTTTCAAATTTTTACCTTTGGCTAATTTTTAAACACTACCCAAATACTTTTTTTTATCCTTTGTTGTATCTATACTATTTACATAATACATTTTAATATTACTTTGTATAGTTATGTTGCTACCTTTAGCTAATTTTAAATACTATTCATATGTCTTCTTTTCATCTTTAGTTGTATCTATACCATTTTGATAACACTATTCAAAGCTATTTTTCTTTTCAAATTTCTATTTTTAGCAGATTTCAAATATTACTTAAATGCTTTTTTCATTCTTAGTAGCACCTATTTTGTATTTTAACAATATTTAATATGATTTTGTTCTTGAGGATGCTATCTTTAGCAGATTTCAAAAGATTTAATTTTCTTATTCATGGTAACTTCTAGACTGAAAAATATTAAAAAATATAGTTGTCAATTATTAAAATTAAGTACGTATATATTTACACATTTCTAATATGAACTTATTTAAAGTAAACAAATATATAAATATATTTAACAATTAAATAAATATTACTATACGCACATACTAGCAAAACTAACATAGATGTGTTACAAATCTACACTGATTAACTTGATTGGTCCTGAATAGATATAATAGTAATTAGAAATTTATTTATAATATATAGTTAGGGATATTTCTATTAGTGCTTGTAGTTGATCCTTATTTATTGACTTGACTAAGTCGATATTTAAAATTTGGCTTAGCTAGCTAAATCAAAGATGATTAATATTTTTTACCTTCAGAACTTTTTAGAGGTTTTATCAAATATTTGACTATGCTGCTATGTACTAAGAGTAATGCATTGAATCTGATTGGTTACTTTAATATAATCTAACATATAGACTAGGTGCTGGAAAAAAGAGCAAAATTGATATCTTTTTTCACTTAAGCACAAAAATAGTTGTATTAATAAAATTTTTGCAGTATACTCTTTAAAGTTTTGTATTTTCTTATGATCTATTATAAGATTTATAACATAAAAATTGATCTTTTTTTTGTCAATTTCGTTCCTTAGCACCTAGCCTATATAATTAACTAAGTTAATTTTTTAAAAATCGGCTGACTAAGCTGGCTAAGTCAATAAAATTGACTAACACGAAATCGACTACAAGCACTAATTTCTATATATAATATTTTTAAATATTATAATTAATCTATACTGTACAATGATCCAAAAATTTCTAGAATTTATTGATAAGCCTAAATTTGATTAGCTAAAATTTTAATATATATATCAATATATAGAAGAAAATTTAACCATCTTTTCCAAAAATGAATATCTCAGTACTAGTGCCATAATGCTATAATATATGTGGGTTATTTAGTTATTTAACTATATTTAAAGAATAGTTACTTTTTTATTTTATATATAATAAAATTGTTAAAAACATATTGTCTCTGAAAAAAAATTTTATTACTTTGCCTAGAGATTGGAACCGGTTTTAAAAATTCGAGTTTATCACATAAAAATTCGAGTTTATCACATCAAAATTCGAGTTTATTACTTCAATCATTAATAATTGAAGTGATAAACTTGAACTTTGGTGTAATAAACTCGAATTTTTATATAATAAACTTGAATTTTTAAAACTGGTTCCAACCTTTAACTTTGCCTAAACTTCTTGGAATAAGATGCATATCAAGCATATTATTATTGAAAAACATTTAGTTGGTTTAATCTTTTAAATTACAACACGATTCTCAAATACACAGCAATATACAAATATGTAAATACTAAATAAAATGTATATTAAAAGTTTTATAATTTAGAATTTACTTAAAGTATTTTACACTACTAATATTTGTAATTTCAGACCACTAAATCAATCTGTAAATAATAGTTTTTTAATGAGTTTGCAATAGAATTAAGAAAAAAAAGCCATATTGCTATATCTGTATATTCATTAAGGTATATTTAACTACTATTGTCTTTGAAATATTGTTTAGTAGTTATTACAAAAAAAAAAAAAAAGCATTTGAATAATATTTAAAGCCTCAAAATATAGAACTTTATATCTGATTTTTAAAATCAAATTAAGGTGACAAAATTAGTGTTAATATAATTTTTGTTGTTATAACTATAAAGCAGAAGAATATTAATATTATATTATTTAATTTTTGAATTCTATTTCATCTTTAGGTTTGTTTTGCTTATTATAAAGGTCTCTAATATTTTGTAAGATCTTTCATAATTGAGTACAATTTTTTTGCTTTAACTCACAATACTTTGGAAGATCTAAAATATTAACTAAATTTAGCAATAAATTAATAATTAATAGAAGTTTTTCTTTTGACATATTTGCTTTATACATAGTAGCTGCTTCCTCTTGAGCAATAACAGGTATTGGTCACAGTAAATGATTTGGCCTGTTTTCTTTAAAAGTTTTATTAATAAACTTAATTCATCTTTTACATGGAACCTCCTATAGCAAAAGGGTATATTGGGCCAAAAAATTTTTTTTTATTTTAATTAATTTCTTGAAGAATTAGACTAATAAGATTACAATTTTATAAAATTACAAAATTAAAATATTGTTCTAATGCACCCTTTTGCTATAAGGTTTCTATATACTAAATTACTAAAATTTTTTAGCTTCTCACTAAGTAGATACTTATCTTCAAGGCTCTTAAATATGCAAGTATTGCCTTGAGGATTTAAAAACCTAGTTTGTTATAATTGAACTCGAAATCATTACAATTCTGTAATGTAATCTGGACATGACCTTTTGATGATTTATTGTTAGTATACCCAATCATATTAAATAATATATAATACAACTAATTATTAATTTCAAAATATAATTTATAATTTATAAATTTTTATTTATTTTATTAGATGAAGATTTTAAGTACAATTTTTTTTATTTAAATATATATTTTCACTAATCTTTATAAATTTTGTACAATTTCTTGTAGCAATTCTCTAATACTTTTATAAAAGTATAGGTGGAATCAAGGCCTTCAAAGATTTATTAACTTCTTCAAGAATAGCATCAAGGCCTTGATTTTAATAATGATATCCTGATCGTAAAATAACTGAGTAAGATTCTATATATTGTTTGATTTTAGGTTTTAATCATGTTGGTTGCTCTTTATAAGTTATCTCAATTAGGTGGTATAACCAAACCACACTAAAGCAAACATATATCAAGCAATATTTACCAACAATGGCCAGTTGTTTCTAACCTCTGTACGAAAATTAATAATGAACTAAAGATAAACAAGTGTCTACAATAATGATTAGCTAAAAAATTTTATATAAAATAATTTATTTTTTATTTAAGATCTTACTTGTTTAAATTTTAGCTTATATTTATAATCATTTTGTTTTTTTGCCCAATCTAGATAGCCATCAGCCAAAGGATTTTTAGTTGCAACTATATATAACTATAATAATTCACATGTAATAGCATGTCAATAAATGTTACAAATAGAGTTCCATAATTTGTGATAATTGGTACATTTTTTGAAATATCCAAGTTGGTTTTCTGTCCTGTATCCTTAAATAATAACAAATTTTTTGATATCAATAATCCTTAAAAGAATGTGTTAGTAAGAATTAGACTATTATATTTGAATTTTCATTAATTTTATAATAATAAGAGTATTAAAAAAAAACTATAATACCAATTAAGCTCTACAAATGCTTTGAGCATATTTATTTCTTTATATAGAGTACTAGAAATCAATATGAGCTATGAAAAGTCTTTTTTGATTTTTGAGCTAGGTTATAAGGAATGCTATCACAAGTACCAGGTAGCTACTTTCATTCTCATTAGTTTATTTGCATAATATTCTGTATATGCTCTAAAACTTTTTTTACATTACTTATTAAGTTAGAGTTAAATTTTAATAAATCCGGCACATACATTTCTAGAACAATAATATTGTTGTTAGGTTCTGATCATTAAATAATACTAATATGTTCAAAACAAGAGCTTTTTTGTTTATAAGTATATAAATGAAACTTTATTATAAGAGATTTGGATTGAAATTAAGAGGCTGTGTTATTAATTCATACAAGTTCATTAGCAGATTCTGCTTGTAAAGTAGCTAATATATCTAATTTCTTATTATATTTAAGGCATATACTTTTTTTATTATCAATATTGGTTATATTGCATTTTTTATATCATTTTGATTGACTCTTAGCACTTCTTTGATTTTTTATGCTTTAATCAATAATATTTGTTATTTGATTTTTTTTAGTTATAAGATCTTTTAAAATTGAGGATAAGTATATTTTTAATTTTAATTCATGTTCTTTTTTCATTTCTGGTGTAAGATAATATAACTTTTTGTATTCTTCATCAGTTAATAAGTCATTAAACCAAGGTGCAATTACAAATTGAGTCAAATTATTTTTGTTCATATTTAAAGCAACAAAGCTTGTAACTGTGTGATAGATAACTGTGTTATATTCACAATCAAGATAATTATATTAACCTTGTTGTTTATTATCAAAGGCCAGGAATAAAGGTCCTTTAAGTAAAGGTTCACTTTTGATTGCTAATGATTCTAGCCAATTAACGAATTTAGTATAACTTTTAGAACTAACTATATGATTATCAATATCAACAATTGTTTTAGATTAGGATAGTGAATATTTTATTTCTGATATAGCTAGACTTATTTCTAATATATAGCTTTTATATCTTGACCTATATATTGTATCAATTGCAACTATTTTTTTAAAGATTTTTTTATTTGATGTATAATCACTATAATTATTACTATCATTATAAGTAAGAGTATCAATAAAGTTAATAATAACCAGATTATAGTTAGCTAACCAATTATTGGGTATAAAATTTAATAAGTTATTAAGTGAAAATCACTCTCTATTAAAAAT
The DNA here is from genome assembly GCA_910591775.1 of Dentiscutata heterogama. Lineage (NCBI taxonomy): Eukaryota > Fungi > Glomeromycota > Glomeromycetes > Diversisporales > Gigasporaceae > Dentiscutata > Dentiscutata heterogama. Next base: position 5,578 of record CAJVPU010000208.1, on the reverse strand, counting down.
TAATAATTTGATATTATTATAAATATTTTGGCATTCTTGGTTTGCAATTTGGATTATGGAATCAAAATTTTTTTTTAACTATTATATCAGGTTTTCCATTTATATTTTAGTGCATTATTTTGTTTAGTTAGCTCTTTATTTATTTTATTTAGTTCTTGAACATGTTTCCAACTTTCTATTATATAGTCATATATATAATCTAATTATTTTTTAAGATCTTCTATTTCATTTATTTTTGAGTTTAACTGTAATTAAAGTAGATAAACACAATATTCAAGAGTAATATTAGATACTTGTATACCAACCTCATGAGTTTTCTGATTAATTTGTTTTTTTTTTTTTTTAATATTAAGGTGACCATTTAGGCCCTTGGCACTTTATTAGTACAAGTGGTTAGGCCATATATTTGAAGACTTGACCACATGTTATATCGGTATTACAAGAGTACAACTAGCCATATGTACAACTTTTGGTTATCTAATTTAAGTAGTCCGCCCAAAGGTTCTACATTAGCCCATACCTATAGCCTAACTAGAAAGCTATCTATTTAAACTCTTTGGTACCATCTCTGTCCCATGCTTCCTTCTAATATACCCTTTCAGGGTAATTTACCATTAAAGACCCTAAGACTTTAGCCAAACCAACACTCATTCCTTTCGGAATAGGGGGGGCATTTATCCTTGTAGTAAACCTAACAGAATGGTACATGTCCCACACATGTGCTCACCTGCATGTTCGGTAACATTTCTCTTAACTAGTACCTGCTATGCTGCCATCACCCGGTTCATATCTCAAGCTATCTTTGGATGCTGCCGCAACCCGGTCCGTGTCTCAAGCTACAACCTTCCTAATTTAGTTCCCTGTTACTTACTCTTGCCCTTGCAAGGTTTACAACAACCCCAGTACCCACATTTAAACCTTCTTCTTTCCCAGATTCTTTATCAGTCTCTCCTTTACTTCCAGCTAGCAACCCGGAAGAGTTGGTCTGCCCAGGCTCTAAGTGCCTCACGGTCATCCTTCCCTTGGTATATGCTTCCAAAGCACATGTCCTTTTCCTCCGGTTGGCATTCTGGTGGTTTGGCTGGTATGTCCCCTCACTAAAAGACCTGGTCGTTCAGTTCTCTAATCTCAGTCTCCGGTTCCGAATCTAGCCTTCCTGTAATACTGTTAAAGATCACTGCTACTTTCAACTCAGAACTTGCCAAACAGGTTTTCAGTTATTCTGGTTCCCTGGATTTATTGCGCCAAAGCTCTCATTCGAGATGGTGTGACCAAGGTTATAGATATCTAAGCCCAACTGATCATTGATAACCATTAACTATATTACAGGCCTAATTTTCAAAATCGTTGTCTGTGGGATTCGAACTCTAGACCTGCTGCTTGGAGGTGCAGCAACCCCACCACTTCACTAGATCGCCACACCCTTTTCTGATTAATTTGTATACCAACTTTGCACATATTTTTTTTAGTATCTGTTTCATGTAAATACTGAGCCTGCTTTTTAATTATTCTATTATCAAAATCATTACTATTTATTTGCCACTTTTGATTATTACATCTATTTATTGAAATTTTTGAACCTACAAGTATTAAATATAAAAAATCAGATACAATAATTTGATTATAATGCTTTTCATATAAAGAAAAATCTTCTAAATGCATTTGAATTTGAACCAATTCAAAAAAAAATTATTATATAACAGAAGGTGATCTTGGGATAATTTACTACTTGTATATCATATAGGTTGTGAATTTTTAGTTTTATATTCTAATAAGCCCAAATTTTTATATAAAGGAACTAGATTAGCAAAGGCGCAGGTAGATCCTTCACTCGTGGATATTGTTTAGCTTGGTTAGCTTGATTAGCTTCCACTAATGAATGTAGATATATAGTTTAATATTAGTAAATCTTGATCTAAGAATGATAAATAAATTTATTACATACTGGTCTTAATTCTTATAATGATGATGAAATTTCAAGTATTTCTAAACCAGCAAAAGTTTACGTAAGACTAGTGGTTGTATGATATTAGAATGGTTATAATAATAAAAAAGTAGAGAAACCAGTGTTAACAAAGTAAAGATCAGGGCAATTATTATTATTATTATTATTATTATTATTATTGGCATATTTCTAATAGTTAAAAAAAAAAATATTGCTTTAATAAATTTGTATTTTAATAAAAACCACTTTTTGATATACTTATAAATATCAAAGACGAGTTGATTATGGAAAAGTTTTAGCTGATTGTAAAACTACTTGCTTCAAACTTCTTAATTTTATAAGGGCTCATCATATAAAGACAATTCGTGTAAATCTATCATGTGAAACGTTCATAAAAAATTTGACGATCAATTTCTAGATCTTATGTTTGTGTAACTAATTATTCTAGAATAATCGGTTACATAATAGACCAAATATGGAAATATCCCTGACTGTATGATTATCATATTCTGATAATCGACAATTGATCATCCAGTGATCAGTGATCATCTGTTTCATTCGGATGGTTTCTTGGTTAGATTTAACCTTTTCTTGAGAATGATTTTCCGGTGATTTTCATTGTATTTCCCTGTAGACGTAGTTCGCTGTTAGTAACCCATCTTCCCACTCCCCGACGCATCCCATTAGACATAAGAATTTATTAAATGACGCATAATAACTTGGGGAATGTTGATTATCTCAGTTAAAACATATATTTACGTATTAGTAGTCAAATTTTTTAAATTTTGAGGATTTCGCAAATGCGCCGTAATGCTTTAATCATTATGCAAAATAATTCTGAATAAAATTAGTTCCGCCTAAGTTTCGATCTCAAAAGTTTATAATGTACTGTTTAATAAACAATAAAAATTAAAATATAGTAAAATTATTGTAATAAATAAAGATTAAAGCGTCATTAACACGCTATTAATTTCCTATAACTAGTATTAGATTGAAATTGGTAATCTTATAAGAACCAGAATACCTATACCTAAACAGTGACAATAATTAGATTTCTTTAAAAAAAAAAACCTATAGAAAATTCAAAATTTTAAATAATGGACAGAAAAGTTACATATTGTTGCTTAATTGTATCTTTAGTTTTCTTTATGGTAGGACTGGCTCTAGTTATCTACTTTAGATTTTCACCTGCCTATTCACCTACAGCAAAAACCACTACACCTCACTCAACAGTTTCTTCTTCCCAAACTCATAAAGTTACTCTGCAACCAACGACTTCCAGCCCTAACCTTCCTTTTGCGAATCCCTCTAGTTCTAACTTCTCACCTGTCTTTTCACTTACTTCTTTCACACCTATTCTCCCAATAGAAGCCACAACATCTATCTAGCTCTAGCTCTAAAAGTACTATTCCCGATAATGACTATGCATTTATTTTCCCAGCCCAACCCCTGCTGTTCCGAGTTCTGGTGCTGCTGCTCCGAATACTGGCGCTGCTGTCCCGACTACTGCTGCTCCGGCTACTGCTACATCCACATCTTATTCTACACCCACATTTTATTCTACATCTGTAGTCCAATATCTTGATACAGGAAAAACTACGATTATTATTTTATCAATTTTTACGGGACTTTATTGTATAAATTCTGCTATTTTTATTTATATTCTTTGCCGTTTTCACATACCAAATCAGGTAAATACAACAAGTACAGTTCGAAATAACCCACTTGAAGATTAAAAGCATATATGTAAAGGAAGGCAAAAAGAAACAATGACTAAAAAAACTGACATATCTATTAACTAGCTGGAGCTGAGGGAAGTGAGGTGGAAGCCTTTCAAGTAATACTCTACGAAATCTTTGGCTGGAGCTGAGGGAAGCGAGGTGGAAGCCTTTCAAATAATACTCTACGAAATTTTCGAAAATGTCCAGTTCCCGGTTTAACTGATCCAGATTTTAGGTTGCATATAGGGGTCTGCAACCGTGCTCGTGCCCATGCCCAACAGAAGGCATAGGCATGGGCATGGGCACGAGCATAAAAATTTGGCACGGGCATGGGCACAAAAATTTGGCATGGGCATGGGAATGGGCACAAAAATTTAATATTTATTAATTAATTGTGCCTGGCACCTTTTTGGCACCTTTTTGCCTAGCATATTGTGCCGTGCCTATATAGTACCTGGCATTTATGCCCATGCCCATAAAAATGCCTAGCATTTGTACCAATGCCCATAATAATGCCTGGCACTTTTGTGTCTTAGACATGGGCATGGCATGAGGCACTAGTGCTTGACCTGGTGCCAATATGCCTGTCATGCCTAGAGTTGCGGATGAAACTAATTAATTTCACCAAAAAACTGGTGCACCATTGAAGATTAGTCTCATCTATAACTTTAGTTTTACCATCGATGCACCAGTTTCGCCAGTTTCACCTGCAACTCTAGTCATGCCCACTTGCAGACTCCTAGTTGCGTATCCAGAAATTGAACCTAAATCGGGCTCAATATCTGAATACCAAAATCTAATAAAGAAACGTGCACTTAGTGAGGTATTGCATTTAGGGAGGTAAAAATCTATACCGGTAGGCGTAATATTAGTTGGGCCCAAGAGAAGGCGTGCATTTAGGGAGGCTTTTAATAGGACGTGTGGCTGCATTTAGAGGGTCTGACTGTATCATCATAAAAATATGTCAAAAAATACATTATACGGTAATCAAAATTTTATTGTAATCACAATAAAAAATGAAGGTAGAAGACGACGAAAAAGTTCTATATCTCAGGAATGAAATCTTAAATTTCGTGACTGTTAGATAGGTGGCCAATAGACATTGAAATGTAATTCAATGAAAAAAAATACATATGTAAAGGCAATGGTGCTTTTATTCATATGATACTGCAAATAAATTTTATGATTGAGGCTTTCAAAATTTTGTGAAACAAAACTGACAAAAAAAAATATAATATAAAAAGATATATACAGTAAGACCTCCCTAAGTGCACACTCTGTAAGTGCACTCCCCATGTAAATTCTCTCTAAATGTACGGCATAACTTAGCCCCAACTTATAAGAGCACTATATATTTTGTTCTCTATAAATACACACTCTTTAAGTGCACATTTTGCTTTTTTTTTTACTATGGTCCCGAGGGTGTGCACTTAGGGAGGTCTTACTGTATTTGAATATCGTCAATAGTAGTAATGCGGCTTATATAAAAATGAGATTCTAACCACAATCTCGGATCTCGTTAAGTACGCTAAATTAAATTTTTTAATAATTTTTGAAATCAGTTGCTACTCTTTTTTTTTCTAGCTTTAACAAAAGTTAGAGGAAATCTTTACGAATCTAATGTAGAGCTTTTTTCCATGACATATAATAAGTCTGTCTTTTTGAAGTAAACTTAAAGCTTTATATATTAATCATTTATAAGAGAAATTTTAACTCTCAATACCCCGGATACAATCATGGGGGTATACAAGTAGGGTGGGTGGCACAGAGGTCACAGGCATGCCAACATGGCATGCCAATAGTGGCATGCCAAATAGTCTATAGGCATGCCATTTATATACAGTCAAACCTCTTTATAGTCACCTCCTATATAAGCACATTTTCTTTATAAACTTATTTTTTTAAAAACAGT
>CAJVPU010000207.1:0-20889 GCA_910591775.1 Dentiscutata heterogama | reverse complement strand
AAAGTTTTATTTAAATATTTTAGCATTTTAAAAAAGTAAATCAGAGCTAAAAAAGTGCAAAAACACAGGCAAATTTGTCTGTGTTGGTCTACATATTAAGGGATAAAAATTCTTTGGAAAATCTTAGATTTTTCAAATACAAATCATACTGCAAATTTTTTAACTAATGAAATTCAAAAAGTTCTTATTGATATTAGAATTAAAAAGTTTATTAGTAAAAAACAATTGACAAGGTGGTGTAGGACTTTATATCTACAATTAACTTGCCAAATATATAGAAAAAATTGAAGAATATCAAGGACACTTAATAAACATTATTTTCTTTTTTTCTACAATCTTCATTCAAATTTTAAAAGTATATTTTCCTACTCAAGAAAAACATAAACAAAAAAAAAAAAACCAAAACCAAATCAACTACATCCAAAACTCTCAACACAAAACTATCCTTATAGGTGATCTTAACTCTGTACCTAATCCCAAAATCGATTACCACTCTTCTAAAAAAACCTTCTCACCTGAATCACAACTAATCAAAACTCTAAAACCTCAATTCTATGATACATTTAGACTATTTCATTCAAACACTCTCAAATATACATGTCAACACAAGAACTTGCTTAGCAGAATTGATCAAATTTGGACAAACTTGCCAATTACACTTCTCGAATATGCTAAGATTCTTGATTCAATTCTAATCAAATTAGATCATACTATTATCCAACTAGAAATAACACTCCCTTTAACTTACAAAAAATATTTACAACCTCCCAGAAAAATCTTTAACTGGAAGGCCATTACTTCAAATCATATAGAACAATATCAAAGCCAAACAACTAAAAATCTAAAAAAAATATCCTCACAAATTGCTCATATCCAAAACCTAAATGATCTTGACCATACTTGGAATCAAATTAATAAAATAATTACACAGGCTGCTTTCAAAAACTTACTTTATAAAAAAATTAAACCCAAATCAATCCTTTTCAAACCTTCTAAAATCTTTACCCTTTACCATTACCAACTAAAACACTTAATCTTACTAAAAAAATCACTTAAAACCAATAATATTCAATTTCACTCTTCAATTACTATAACAAATACTTACATTATACCTTCTCTTACCTAAATATAATTTCTAATTCTCAACCTTCACAACTTAAAACTATACTTAAAACAGAAGAAAAAATATAAAAAAACAGCTAGAACTAGAATAAAAACAACAAATTCAAGAAGAAATTTCTTCTAAATTACAGGGAAAAAATACAAACTTTAATCAAAACCCAAACTTTTTTATAAGAAAGTTCTCAAAAGATTTAGCCCAAGTTTTTACCTTGATAAATTACTTTCTTCTAAAAATAATCTACTTACCAACTCTTAGAAAATCAAAAACCAAATACAAAACCACTTTCAAAACTATTTTAAGAACAACCACTTCCTTCACTAACTTCTAACTCAGAATTTTTTGATTTATATCAACCACTACCAAACCTAGAAGTACATTTTCAAAACCTATTATCTAAAATCACAATAGAAGAATGGTATCTTGCCATAAACCAATTACCAAATCAAAAAGCTGCTGGTCTCTCTAGAATGAATTATAAACACTTCAAAATACTTTTTCTTGAAAGCCAAAATCTCCTTCGTCTTTTTCTTTCAAAATACTTACAAATACAACAAATCCCCACAGTATGAAAAACATCTCACATCTTCCTCATCCCTAAAAAATTAAACTAGAATTACACTTTAGACCAAATTTGCCCTATTTCTTTAATCAAACCACATAAAAAATGCTTAACCAAAATTTTACTACACGTCTTGACCAAATAATTACCAAAAATCAACTTCTTAGTGATTTAAACTTTGCTGCAACCAAAAACACCTCTATTTATACTTTGATCCAAATTCTTCTTAATACAATCTAACATTATAAACATTGCAACAAAGAAGCCTAGATATTATTTCAAGATATGTCTAAGGCCTTTAACAAGATTAATATCCAAAAATTAGGTAATACATGCAAAAGAATTAGCATGCCTCAAAAAAGTATAAACTTTATCACTAATCTACATTTAAACCAAAATGCCAAAGTAATAATAGCCTAGAGTTCATCACAACCTATTACACTCCTCTCTAGTATCGAACAAGATAAAACCTTCTCTTTTCTGCTCTGAAAAATCTATTATGACCCTATACTTTCCTTATAAACCACAAATACTACAAATACTTTTTAAAAATTCATGCACTTTCATCTCTTGACCAAATAACAAATACCCAAATACTACATTTAACTATTCCTCCTCTTGTATTTATAGATGATACAGTTTGGCACTATAAAGACCAAACTATCTTTCAAGATTTGCTAAATAATCCCATGAAGCTCTATAAATTTAACAATACACGAGTTAACCTTTTCAAATCTGATCTATTATACCTCAAACCTAAATCTAAAAACACAAATCCTCAACAATCAAACACTACTCTTATCTTTAATAATAAACCTATACACTTTTGTAAATCCACAGATATAATAAGATACCTTGGTATTTTCTTTAATGGAAATAGATCTACCAAACCAACTCTTGAAAAAATTATTGACAAAATAGAAAACTTTCTTAAACTTATTTAATTTAAAAAACTTTTACCTATTCAAATTTTAAGATTATTTAATACTATTCCTGTACTATCCTTAGAATATCTTCTTCAAGCTACTTTCCTCACTAAACAGCAAACAAAAAAATTTTCATCTCTTTTTACTAAACAATTTAAAAAATATTTAAAACTCTCACTAAATACAAACAATGATCTGCTTACAAACCCCTACTATTTAATGCTTCTACTATACAAAAACTTAATATATACACTAGTTGTAATATTATTGAAAAAACAATCAACTCCTCTCCACTCTTCAAACAAATTTTTGAATATAGAATTAAAGAATAGCTCTCTAAAACATGGCAATTATCTCTATTACAACTTAAACACTATACAAAAAATTTTAGCAATTTCACTTCCATATTTTACCTTCTTCAATTAAAAAACCAAAACATCAATATCAATAATCTAAACATTAATCTGAACATATTATCAAATTATAAACTGAATTTAATATATAATTTTATTTCTTCTCCAAACTCTCTTACTATTAAAAGTCTTCAAAACAACAAAATTCTATTCTTAGAACAACTTTTAACATTGGATAATAAATACTTGCTACTGTAGAACAACATCTATCTATGCACTAATAAACTTACTAGAGGAAGAACACTCTCTTGGTTTAAGTTTCTTCAAAATATCACTCAAAACCAATCTATAAACACATCTTAAACAAACCTTCAAATTGAATTAATAAATCTTTTTTTAAACACCTTAAACTTAATTTCTACTCCTCTTACTATCTTCCAAAAAAATAGCTGAATTATTTATCCTACATCTACACAAGTATTTATAGGAAAAATAATTAGTAATACTACCAATCAACTTGTATTAAAAAAAATATACCCCTGACTTTAGTAACTCTAATCAAACCATTCTAACTTCATCCTCTCAAATTTCCAAAATAACCCCTAGAAACATAATTAATCTTGTATGCAAAAGTCAAAAACAGTATCTAAACCAATCTCTCCTATTTAAATTATCTATCGACTATTTAGAAATATAAGCTCTATTCCAACCTATTCAAATTTCTTCTCTAATAACCCACCTAATTATTAACCACAAATTCTTGTTTTCAACCTAATTACTGAACAAATTAAAAATATTGTTTTAATACACTCATACCAAACAGAACTAATTAGCCTATATAATTACCTTAAAGCATTACCCCCAATTAATCTGCACTTCTTCTTAAATGCAATAATCATAAATTTACTAACACCCAATATTGTCGCTAGTATAGGTTGTATACTAAAAAATAACTTACAAATCAAATTCAATGCAGCCTTTCAAGATATTAAAAATATTACTCATGCAAAAACTAAGTCTATCCTTTTCATTCTTCTTATTATACCAAACAACTACAATATACACATATACTAATAACTCTTCTATAATTTAAAACCTTCAAAACCTTCTCTACTATCAAACTTCTCAAATCAAAAATTCCAACTAGGATATTTTATATACTATTAATTTTCTAATAATAAACTATAATATTAGTATTACTCTACATAAAACTAAACTACAAAATAATATATTTCAAAATGCTAGCCTACTAGCAAAAACAGCTATAGATAAAAATAATATATATATAGATTTTAACTATTTCACACCTTCCCCCTTCTTTTTATGGAAATGAACTATCATCACTTTCAAACTCCGTAAATTTATAAAAACTACTCTTAATCTTCAAACTATTAATCATATCCTTCAACTAAAAAACCTAATATCTATACCCAAACCCAATATCTAACTCTTTCTTAATATAATTAATTCTCAAAACTACAATCTCACTACGGATTAAAATTATATTAAATAATTTATCAACTATGAAGAATTTAAACCTCCGCTATCCTACTTTATATATTATATCTAATTGCACAAGATGCAACCAATTAGAAAACACCCTACACTTATTTAACTGTCCAAAATCTAAAATCAATATTACTCAAACTCTCTTAAACAATATACTTCTAATCAAACAAAAACTACATATTAAAAATATTCTTGCTCAAACTTTATTAAAAACAATCCTAAAACCTCCTTACCAATCTGCTTTCCTATTACAATTAATTATTCAAGATACAATTATATCCAACATATTTGAATCACTATATCAACTCCTAAAAAGCAATACTGTAAACTTTATTACTTCACTCTCAAACAACCTCTTGGAATGGTTTTCAAAAGATATCTGGCTAGCAAGAAATAAGTCACAACACAAATGGAAACTAGCTCGTAGTATTACTTTCAAAACTAAACAAAAGAAAATATACTTTATACAAAACTTCTTTTGCCCCAAATCTTTAACTCAATTTAACAACAATATAGATCCTTACATCTTAAAATGGTATCTTCAAAACTATATGATTTACTCTGTCATTACTAACTAACTTATCTCTTTTCTCTTTTTTTTATTTTTTTTTATTTTTACTTTTAGGTTTATTTTCTATTCTATTATATACTTCATCTTACATATTTATATATATATATTTTCTTTCTTATTTTATTTTTCCTTAAATCTTCTTCTAACTTTCTTATTTATTATTTTGTTTCTCTACTTTGAATCAACCAATTAGCTATCTATATAGATTTAGGTTATCTCTAGCCTTCTAAAGCTAACAAAAATTAACTAAATAGCTTATAAATAGAAAAATAAGAGGTATTATACCACACAAAATTCAGTAGCAACTTAGGTTGTGAGTAATAGCATTTCTTATTGTATTAAATAATATGTGATTAATTAGAAATTTGTATTTAGCTTAGTTTTATATCATTGTAATATATTATCTTTTATGCTATTTTATTCCCAATTTGGCATTAATAAAGGGAAAAAAAAAAGTTTATTATTATAGTAACAGATGCAGACTTAAATATTAATCTAGCAAGAAATCAAATTTCTTAAAAATATTCATATATATTAAGTATTAGATATATTGTACATGCATTTAATTTTATAACAAAAGATTTAATTAAGATCTATTTGTAGCAAGAATTATTTAATGATGTAAAACTTTAGTTATATATTTTAAAAAAATTCATTTACCAAATAATCTTCTGGCAACCAAATTTTCTAAAAAAAAAATATTAGATAGTAGATTAAAAACTTATATTAATACAAGATGAACAACGATTTATGCAATATTAAAATCTGTTTATTAATTAGAAGCATGTTTAAAAGAGGTAATAAAATTATTAATTAAATTTTTATAATTTATATTCAAAATAATAAATTTTATAATTTTTAAAACAATAATTTGTAAAAAAAAAAGAATTTTTTTATAAAGTTTATAATTTAGCTAAGATTTTTAAACCTATTAATAATGCTATTATTAAATTACAATGTAGAAATATAATATTAGCTAATTGTTATCTTGCATTAATTTCTTTAGAAAATTCAATATATAAGCTTTTTAAAGAAGATTCTAAACAATTTTATAAATATGCTATTAACAAATTTAATTCAAGATTCAATAAATATGAATATGGTGAATATCTTTTAGCATATTTTCTCTATTCACTTTATAAAGGTAAGTAAATTTTATTACTTAATTTTAAATATTTTAATTTTAAAATTTATAAATTATTTAGGGTTTTATATCAGAATCCCGACACACAAAATCCTGACACACAAAATCCTGGCAACAAAATCCTGATACACAAAATCCTGACAAATTAAAATCCTAAAAATATTAAAATTAGGAATTTAATTTGTCAGGATTTTGTGTATTGGGATTTTGTTGCCGGGATTTTGTGTGTTGGGATTTTGTGTGTCGGGATTCTGATATACAACCATTATTTAGATATTAAAAAAAGCTAATTTTTAAAAATTGCAACTTTAACAGCAAATATTTAGCAACAAATAATAAAAATTCCAGAAATTGCAACACAATTAAAAAAAATATAAACATGCTAAAGAACAATTAGAAGAAATGATTATTTCTTAATTTAGAGAATTTTATTTACAAAAAGACCTATTTAATACACTATTCACATTAAATATTGATATAGCCTTAAGTTGATGAAAAACATGTATAATATTACTACCATATTAACAATTACTTGGAATTAAACTTTTTTCTATTACTCTATATATAGCAAGTTGTAAAAGAATTTGGTCTATATATGAATAGATAACAGAAAAAAGAAGAATAAATTTATCTGTTAAAAATTTAGAATCTATAGTTAAAATTTATTCTTATTATATTAATAACAAAAAATTTGAATTAAATTTATATAGTAAAGAACATAAAGTAGATAAAATTTATCAAAAATTATATAATACACAAATTGAAGAAGAGGAAGAAGAAAAAGGCAAAAATGAAATACAAAATATTAATTTAGATGAGTATGATTTAGATAGTAATGAAAGAACTGTATAGGAAAATTTAAATTTATTAGAAATAATTAATTTAGTAAATAATAATTTTGAAGATACAGATAATAATCAAATAATAGAAGACATAAATGAAGATGAAATAACTACTTTTATTCAAGATTTAGAAAATAAAAAAAATTATAATCCAAGCCAAATAGTATAAAAATATTTTAATAATATTGATAAAATTTATTATTATTAAAATTAATTAATTATATTTTTATATATATTTAATTTATTATTATATATTAAAATTTTTTTCTTAAATAATTAAGGTTTTTTTATTTCAAGTATATATGTCGCATATTGGAATAGAATTATTGTAGATTTAAAATCTATCTAGATTGATTTTAAATAAACATAGATTGTAATAGAATTCTAAAATGTGTTCGAGCTATTGAAGAATTCCAATCTAACTTACAACAAAATTATGTGTATTCCAAGTTATTTTGAGTACAATTTAAATTACTTTAAAATAGAATTTATTCATAATACAGTGCATTGCAAATTAATTTAAAAACATGACATGTAATTTTTACATTAAAGATTAGTAAGATAGCAACTATTCCTACAAGGTATATTTATTTTTACATTTGTAGTGATTTTGTCTTATGCATTTTTTGCAATTGCATTTACAGTAATATTACTTGCAATGTTGAAATTTCAGTACAAAAATGCTGTGCAAAAAATTTTTTTTATACAGGAATGTTATTTTATTTTTGTGCATACTGCATATTAATTACATTAATTGTTAATTTTTGTGCAAATAACAATACATGTACAATGAATTTTTAACACTACTTACTTGTGAAGAGGATTGCATAATAGATGCTTTTTGAACTGAAAAAATACAATTTCAGTTGCATATTGCAGATGTATTTTTGCCAAATAACGATTTTTCACATCCCCGACTATTGTATTGTTGAATCTTGTAGAACCTTAATACGAAATAAAAGTCATCATATAAGGTTTGATATTGACTAGTTGCTGACTCATTACTAAATATTTTGGAAGGCAATTTTTTAAATTATGGAGTTAAAGTGAATAATCTTAATATTCAGTCATCAGATAGATAAAGTAGTAAAAAATAAAAAGTGAAATTAAAAAAAAAAAGAAATAATAAAATATTTTATTTTATTTTGGTAATATATCATAATTATTACAGTATCGAATTTAAATCAAGTTGCTATTAAATTTATCAATTATATAGTATCAAATATAGAATTGATTTAAGTTGCTTTTAAATTTCATATCAACTTAGGCTATATTTAGAATCCCGTTTCAATCTAAGTGGATTCTAAATCTACAATAATTTCATTCTAACATATGACATATACAGTCAGACCTCTCTAGATATATATTATCAGAACCAGCTCTAGCACATGTATTAGAGAGATATTGCATTTAGAAAGGTAAAAATATATAGATGTAATATTAGTTGGGCCTAAAAGAAGATGTGTATTTAAGAAGATATTGAATTTAGAAGGAGTAGTATTTAGGAGGTCTGACAGTAATACAAAATTATTATTCATATTATATTATATAAACTATATTTTATATTTTGTATTAATTTTTATAAATACATTTGTTTATTAAATTTATTATTAAAATAAATACAAATTTATAATAAATTTTAAAGTTATATATTATATTTTTAAGTTTCAAATTATAGGTTTGGGTTTTGAATTATAGTTTTGAGGTTTTAGGTTTCAGAGTTTTTATTTTTTTTAATTTTTTTTTTTTTATAAATAGTTATACTATACATTATTAAAAGAGAAAAGAGTTATATATACAAATGCTATACTATTTCTAATATTATATTTCTTATAAATTAAAATACAACTTGATTAAACCCTTTGGTTCTTTCAAAAAAATCATTAACTGGTTTTTGTAGCCTGTTATAACCATTTCTTTTTCTTTAAATTTCTTCTATCTAGATCTTGGCAAAAAGATTTTTTCAAACTATTTCTACAATGAAGCAAATAAAAAAATAAACTAAAACAAGAAATAGAAAATATAAAAAAGAAAGAAAAAAAAAATAATAGCAAAAAAGAAGAGAGATATACTATGCAACCTAAACAAATAACCTAAATATAAAAGATAAAAATGAAAAAAAACACAAAAAAAAAAGAAAACCTAATATATAAATAAGAAGAGTGCACTATTATATCCTGTTCAAGGCTAAAAAACTATATATTAAATTGCAACTTTTAATATATCTCTACTGTAAAACTTTACCTTAATATTTGGGATTCTTTTTAGACATGTAATCAATGTTAGATATTTTCTAGATAGAGCACTAAATCTATTCTGTATCATAGCAACATATTGATCAACAAAACAAACATGTAATTGTATTCTACTAAGTATGTTCTAATTAGATAAGTATAAACAATGCCAATCTTTTGAAGGTTTAAGCTATTTTGTCTACTTTTTGTTAAAAATTTTAGAGGACTGAGAAGTAGTAGGAGAGTGAAAAAAAAAACTACTTGTATAAAAATTTTAGATATTAAAGAGAGTTGTTTTACTAGCAAAAAATATAATATATTCAATATAAAGCTAGGTGCTTTTTGTTCAGTAAGTGATAAACTCTAAGTCTATTTTCAAATAGTATATAAGAACTACTTTTAAACAACAAGTGCTATTTCTACAGTAAGTGATAAACTCTGAGACTATTAGCAGATAGCATATAAAAACTATCTTTAAACAATAGGTGCTATTTTATAGTTTGACCTCAGAACTTAGTTTCATCCTATTATATACTAGTTATTTTGTTTTTTGTAAGTTGTTTTCCCTAAAATTTTAATACCAATTGATTATTGAAAAGAGTTGTATTAGAAGTTTAAATTTTTTTTAAAAAAATCTAAAACTAGTTTTGGATTAGAACCCTTTCAAAACCTATTTTGGGTAGGTTTCATTTTGACACTATTTTAAATTTGCAAGTAGACAAGATAACAAATGAGTAGAATGAAGTCTACAAGCCAATAAACAGAATCAAGGAAGAATAGTTTAAGGATATAAATAATCTAATCAAAAAAGAAGAGTAGCAAGAAATGCTTATGAAATTAAAAACAAAGACAGCTTCTAGTATTTCAGAAATAAGTTATATACCAATTAAAAAAACAAAAACAATATTGCAAAACATCTTCTAAAAATTTGCTAAAAAGTGCATTTGTAAAGGAGTAATTCTAGTCAAGTGAAAGCTTGCACAAATCTACTCAATTCTGAAAAGCCTAAATTGAGATTTTCAGCTAGACAATATAAAACTAATTGCACTTTTAGAAATCTTTAAAAAGTATATAACAAAAATTTTTAACAAGCATCTAATGAAAATTCTAGCAGAGCATGATATTTTAAAAAGGCCAAACTGCACAGAGCTCCTGGGTTGCTCAATGGAAGAACTCATACAAATCATCAATATAGTTATAAAAAATGCAAGAAAAAAAAAAAAAGAGCTGTGAATAGTATTCCAAAATATACAGGAAGTATACAACTCTGTATTAGAAAAAATATTAATATTAGTACTTAAGAGAATATAATCTTTTTAGTAAAAGTAATAGTACAAGATAACTATATGTTACTATTCAAGACAAGTGATAGTATTGACTAGGGGGAAGTGATATCTCCAATTATTTGAAAAATCTCTATAATCCATTGCTATACAGAATACAGAATAACAAGTCATTTGGCTATAAAGTTAAAATATGAATTACAGAAGATATAGCAATAGAGTCAAAGACAAAAGTCAGTATAAGACAAGAAGTAATAGCCTATGCAGATACAGTCAAACCTCTCTGAGTGCACACTCTATAAGTGCACACCCTCTCTAAATACACACTAAGTGCTAGCCCAAATATATACTTAATCTCTATAAATGTACTTTTTCTTATTATTCTCTATATCTATATACATGTTATTAAAATGTGGTCCCAAGGGCGTGCACTTAGGGAGGTCTGACTATAATATAATGTAGCTAGCAAACAGCAAAGCAAAAATAGAAAAATTGCTTAGAGTCATAAACAAATTTTATAAAATTAACAATATATAGATAAATAGCAAGAAATATAATTTGGTAGTAATAAACTATAAGGCCAAAAATTAAGAGGCCAAGAAAATACAATTTAATTAAGATAAAATTAAAGCCACAAAAGATAGCTTGGTGGTGAGAATGCTTGGTATTTGGCTAAGTGAAAGCTAAGCAAATTGCAATAAGAGACAAAGCCAAAGAAATTGTTAGACAAATAACTTTAACAATATAGTAAAAAAAACTAACAATAAGCCAACTGGCATATATAAACAATATAGTATTAATTTTAAAACTTAGTTATATTTTGCAAGTTAGTAAGCTTAATACACAGTTGATCAAGAAAGTCTATCAACTATTTATAAGACTAGTAAAAAGCAAGATAGAATTAACCCAAATAACTAAAAATAATATAATTCTATATAAAGATTTGGGAGGTTGCAAATCATTAGAACAAGAAATTCTAAGCAATTAATTGACTTACAGAACAGACTAAACAGTATACAAGTTAATAGATTAGTAACACAAATCTGAGTTAAGTTTTTTAAATGCAGGTCTAACCAATACAGAGTAGCAGTTAGAAAACAATAAATAGCTAAGCAAATTGTGAAAAAATAAGTTGGCATATATAGTATTATTAAGAGCAAAGGAAATAAAAATAACAATATATAACCTGAAGTCTTTATAAAATATAAAGAGTACAAACACCCTATTGAACAATTTACTATTAAAAGAAAACCCAAGTGGACTTACAAGAGAACTGCAAATCTACTAATATTTTATACTTTACAAATTATTAACTATACTAAGAATAGATTGCTAACATAGCAACAAATTAAATTTATAAAAGAAAAGTCTAGTTAGGATAAAAAAGCAAGATGGTATAAAAAAATAGAGAGTCTTTTGCTACAAAACTATTGGCCAAGATAAGTGAAAGCTAAGTATATTGAGAACAGGCTAAATGAAAGAGTAATTATTTACTCAAAAAAAGTAATTTCTAAAGACAGAAGAGTTAAATAGTAGATGCTGTATAAAACAGAGAACAAAAGAAGAAAAATAAGAAGCAAAAAAAATAAAAATAATAATGTATAACCTGAAGTCTTTGTGAAATATAAAGAGTACTAGCACTCTATTAAATAATTTGCTATTAAAAGAAAATCTAAATAGACTTACAAGAGAACTGCAAAAGCTACTAATATTTTATACTTCACAAATTATTAACTAAACTGAGAATAAATTGCTAACATGGTAGCAAATTAAATTCATAAGAAAAAAATCTAGTCAGAGTAAAAAAGCAAGATAGTTTAAAAAAATAGAGAGTCTTTTGCTACAAAACTATTAGTCAAAATAAGTAAAAGCTAAGTATATTGAGAACAGGCTAAATAAAAAAATAATTATTTACTTAGAAAAAGCAATTTCTAAAGACAAAAAAGTTAAAGAGTGGGTGCTGTATAAAACAAAGAACAAGAAAAAAAAAATAAGCAAAGTATATAAAAAGAGAATATAAAAGTTAGGTTAAAGAAATTTAAAATATGAGATAATGAAAATAAGAAGAGTAGTAGATACAAGTTTTGCTTAATTATAGAGGAAACACCAGAAAAAGAGAGTAAAGATATGTGGATTAGCAAGGACAGAATAATAACAAGTCTACCCAAGCCAAGGATGAAAGAAAAAGAAAGAAATTATCTGATAATTGCAGATTTGTTTCAAAATATAATAACAACAATAACAACTAAAAAGAAAAAGGGAAATAAAGATGAGAAAATAGTATTAATAGTTACAATTGAAGAGTTATTAGAAACAGAATTAATTAAAAGATATATAACTAACCCAGAGCTGCAAGAAGTGCTCAAAAAACAAGTTCATTTAAATAAAAAGCAACTAGTAGAGATATTACTTTTTTAAACAGATAGCTTATTAAATACAGATAAAAAAACAATAGCAATAGAGGCTAGCTAGTTGCATGTTCGAGAAGATACATTCAAGTTATTTTTAAAAGATATTGTAAAGTAGAGAAGTGCTCTAATCAACAAAGCCAAAGCTTTCAGTAATTTTCTTAGCACTTTTAATTGTTCCATATAGATGTAAAGTAATAATTTGATTAGATAGTATAGTAGCAATAGCAAGTTTGTCAAGTTAGCCAGTGCTAAAAGAAAGAAAGAAATAGTTAACATTAATATTAGAATAGATATATTAGAAATAGTTAAATATACAGATTTAGTATTAGAAAATATAAAGAGTCATAGTGGGAATGATGAAATAACAGAGCAGATTATTTAGCAAAAAAAAGTATAGAATATAGCCAGGTTATAAACAGAGTATTAACTTATAATAATTGGATAAAATTTCAGTAGTAGTAGAAAAAAATCAGGTTGAGCTAAGCCCAAAAAAATTCTTTAAAAAACTATTTCAAGCAAAAACAGCAGCAAAACTAAGTTTGCCACGTCTAAGTAATTTGGCAGCAACAGAAGGGAATAAAGAAAAATTTAGATAGAGCCTCTTTTGATCCCATATAAGTAATTTTACAGACTATAAATGCAAGTCTCTCAAGAAAAGTAAAAATTAAGTTTCTGGTTTAAATTAATTATAAATAGATAAGCTGCTTGTTTTGTGGAAACTATAACAAAAAAAGCTTGAGATTTATACCAAAGCTGACTATAAGGTGTGCAATATTGGAGTAGAAAAAATAACAGAGTATATATAGATATATAAAGCATATGAACCCAACTGGCAAAAGATAGAAGCAGTTGTGACAAGGTAAGAAGTAAAAAGCAAATTAAGTCTAGATAGTTTTAAAAGAATTTTAATAGAACATGGCAAAGAAGAAAAGATACAAGCCAGAAAAAGCTTAGTAAAAAAGCTATATAAAGAAGAAATATACAAAATGTTAGAAGATTTGGTAAAATCAAAAAAGATATTAGATAGGTGCTTGAAAAATATTTTTTATATTTTTAAAAATAGATGTTACAACTTTATATAAAAAGAAAAATACTACAAGATAAACTTATAAAAAAAACAGGAAGGCATTACAATAAAACAAAAAAGACAAGAGGCAAGACTAGCTAATGTATTTGAAGAAGACAATATCATATGCTATTTAGTAAGATCAAGAAGAAAGTTGTTCAAAAAAAGAAAGTGATGAGAGATTGAAAAAAAACTTAGCAAAGAGCAAAAAAAACTAAAAAGAGGTGAATTAATGCAATTGAAGGGATTATAAAAAACAATATGAAGCTGTTTTAATTTGGCTTTTGACAAGGCTAACAACATCTTCTGTCCTATATATAGGGCAGTACAACAGATTGCATCTAGATACTCAAGAAGTGACTAGATAATGCCAGACCTGATTATTTTAGTTTAAATAAATAGCATATATAATAACATATATAATAGTAATTATCTAGTAATAAAGATACTGACAAAACTATCAAAGAGTTAAATATATATATATATATATATTGAATTTATTAAAGATGAATATTAGGATAATTACAGATAAATATTAGAATAATAGAAATAAATATTAGTATAATTGAAAGAAAAATATTGTGATAGCTAATAATAAATATTAGGATAATTAAAAATAAATATTAAAATAATTAAAGATAAATAACAGAATAATTAAATATAAATATTAAGATAATTAAAGAAAAATAACAAGATAATTAAAAATGAATATTAGAATTATTAAATATAAATAACAGAATAATAAAAGATAAATATTAGAATAATTAAAGATAAATATTAGTGTAATTAAAGATAAATATTTGGATAATTAAGATAAATATTAAAATATTATAAGTGGCAGATATTTTATTTTTTAAATTCTGTTATATTACAGTTTTTGATAAATATTTATATTATGAATTATTTTATTTACTGCCAACTTGCTTTTTATAAATACATAATTTTAATACAACATATTATCCAATACTTTACTATGATCAGCTCATAAAATAAATCAATTATTTTATGCCTATTTTATATTTTATAGCTACATATTTATTATATCATATATATTTTTTGTATTTACATATATCACATCTGTATTTTATACATTTTGCATATATACTATATTTATTTATTTATTAATCATAACATAATCTGTGTTGATATAATAATTATTAATAATCATAGTTCTATCTTTTGCACCATCTTGTGAACTTTTTTTTTGTATCGTAGAAATCTTTGACCACCTAATGTCAGTTTTTTTTTGTTGCATTTACATGAAAAGGCAGGTTCAGCTTTGTATTATTTGTTAGAGACATTTGAAACTCAGAATTAACTGTTCTTTTTTTTTAGGTTGTGAATCTGAACTGTTATTAGGTAACTGAATAAATAAAAAATTTAGTTCATAAATTGAAAAGTTCTACTAAAAATATTACCTGAATTTGAATTTTTTCAGTAGTATCGCTATTATTATTCTCATCAATACTCTCAGAGTCATAAATAGTATTACAATTGTAGTTGTAAGCAGTGTCATAAACAGTATCATGATTATTGATAGTATCATGATTATGATTGTAGTTACTCTAAAAATTTCAACTGTTATTGATAATTTATTAAATCAAAATAATAAAAGTATAATATTTACATGTGTTTCTTGCACTTCAGAAAGATTTACAACATTGATTAAAGATGATAGTATATTTTTTTTTTGTTGTTCACTTGACCATGAGTAAATTTGATAAGATAATTCACTCTTATAGCCATTAATTGACATTGAAGTAATAATAGAAACACCTTTATGAAATAAAAATATAATCAGGGTAGTTCTTTCTGAGTGATTAACAATATCAAGATTCTTAATATTTATTTCTACATCATTGCATATAATTTTTATCAAGTTATTACATGAGTTCAAACCAAGTTTAGTATTTAAATACCAAATTCCACGTTCATATTCTGTATTTAATATTTATTAAAATAGTAATATAATAAATAAGCTAAAAAATCAATACATTAAAGTAAAAATACCTTGAACATCTTTATTAATTTGAAGATGGAAAAATTCGCATATATATTTTTCAGGCCTTTTACTTAAATAAAGTTTAATATTATGAATTGAATTTAAATAACCTTTAGGATCAGCAGATACTAGTATTACAAGTGAATCTAAATTTCTATCAATACCCCCAGAGTCATTTTTTTGTGAATATTTATCAAAATGGAGCTCCCCATCACTTAAAAAAGTGAATTGAGCTACTTTCATTTGCTCATGTTCTCCACCCCAAGGTGCAAATATAAGACAGCACCACATAAACACAAAGTACTAAAGGCCCTTGGCCGTATTAATAGATAAAGCTTCGTGATTGAATATTTGTTTTAGTTCTTCAGGTATTAATGGGTCATGATGCTTAGTAACTTTTTCTAATTTTTTCAAAGCCTTCATCTTTCTATTAAGCACTTCCCAAAGTAAAGAAAATTCATGTTTATTATTAATTGTAAATATATCATAGTGGTTTGGATGTTTAGAAATATAATTGTTTAAAGAATTATAAGTATTAGTTAAAGAGGAAGAGCTATAGTCACTTCTATTTTAAACCTTTTGCATACCACAAAAAAATTCAGTCATTTCTTTTTCAAGTTGGCTTTTATTTGAAATTGTTTTGATGCTATAATGGTATCTAATATTTTCACACCATCGATTTAATGCCTTAACCCATTTTTTAGTAGTCTTGTGCGTATTTTCAGAAATGGATCGCTCAATTATACTTTCAATTTCTTGATTGGTTGGTAAGTGATTACCACGATTTAAACTGGTCTATTTAAACATAATTTATTTATTAATTTATTAAATATCCAAACATTTAAAAATTTGTGATTATTTATATTTAACTAACCATTTTATTTACTATTTTAGTATGACAGAGAAAGAGCGAAAGATGACTAAATTTTCAAAAGAAAGTTTATTTATATTAGTAATTCTATGTTTTATTAAACTATTAATCATCATAACACAAAATAGTTAATTACCAGAAATCGATCAAATATACTAAGACTGGGTGAAAAAGATAAGTAATACCTTGGGTTCTAAATTGTAATTAGTAAAAAAATATTCATAAACCAAATGAAATATATTAACACCTTGGAATTCTAAATATGTAATACTTTTAGAACAATTGAAATACTTATAAGTACCTTCATTTCAAAATTATATGGACTGACAAAATACTTATTAGTGCCAAATATTTCTACAATTGAATCTTTGACTTTAAATTTATATAACTAGGCAAAATATTCATTAGGGCTTTGTGTTCTAAAAGTATATAATCAAAAGAAACAATTAAATTAATATTTTGAATTTCAAAAGTGTAATTTGCTGATCAAAACATCATCAGCATTTTGAATCTAAATTTATAACTAGCATAACATTCAAATACAGTTAAAATACCTTAGTTATCTATTTGAACTTCTATCTCTAGTAGTTTCAAATGGGAACGCCCATAGCAAAAAGGGGATAGGACTATATAATATATAGTCACATCCCCCCTTTTGCTGTG
The DNA here is from genome assembly GCA_910591775.1 of Dentiscutata heterogama. Classification (NCBI taxonomy): domain Eukaryota; kingdom Fungi; phylum Glomeromycota; class Glomeromycetes; order Diversisporales; family Gigasporaceae; genus Dentiscutata; species Dentiscutata heterogama. The sequence continues at coordinate 3,332 of CAJVPU010000207.1, read as the reverse complement.
GGCATTCCCAAATATCACTTAAAGCCTTTTCATCTTTATTTGTGTCTACACCTTCGTCATAGTTGAACTCAACATTAAAATTGTCTTTTCGAATTGCCATCTTTGAAATTTGAACCAAGCTTTGGTTCTAGAATTCTTTTAGAACAAACTTTTGTTCTTAAATTGATCTTGTATTGGGCAAAGTTTTGTTCTTATCTGAAATTTCTTTTGTCGTATTAAAAAGAAAAGATTGCTGATTACTATAAAGCATTTGATAAATCTGTTATTGCATACTTCACATGCAAAAACTGCTATATCATGTACTCAAAATCTGGTTGGCTTTTCCAAGTGCTATAAAAGTATGATCCGCCACTTACATAGCAGATCATACAGTCAACTCTCTTTAAACCAAACCTGGATAAACTGAACACTTAATAAACTCTGTGAAAACTAAATATAAAGCTTCAGAACATTTGTAAAATTTATTATTAAGTACGGATTAGCAATATAATAACTCTTTATAAACTGAACTTTTAAATATTTTTATATATAAGAACCTGCTGTTTGGTTTAAAGAGAGTTGACTATACTTTTATAACACTTGGAAGAGCCAACCAGATTTTAAGCACATGATGCTTTACGTATTTTATATTCTCATCCTAATTGTTTGGATAACCCAGCCGTACTAGCTAGAATCACTGACTAATCAGAATCACCTATAAAATACTACAGTTATTGTATGCTTCGCATGCAATAACTATATATTATTTTTATTTATTATACAAAATATTATATATTTAGGTTAAGTTAATAAAAATCAAGCAAATATTTTTTAATAAATTTTTTTAAAACTTTAAACAAAGACAACTTAACAAAATCTTAATCAAATTTATTTAAATTAATTTTTACAAATTTATAAAAATTATTTAAAAAAGCTTTATTAAATTTAGTTAAGCTTTCGTTAAATTATTTTTGTTTAAAGTTATAAAAAAAATTTATTATAAAAAATTTACTATTGATTCATCTCTATTTATATATAATAATAATTAAATATATAAAAAAACAATATTTAATTTTTTGCTTTTTTGCTAGTTCTAAAATCACCTTTATAATTTAAATAATATTTTCTATAACATAGTCTAGCAGATTTAGAGATATAACTATTGAAATCATATTTGATTAATTCTAAATTATAAAATAAATAAATAATAAGTACCAATATAAAAGATTAAAACAAACCAAATACTGTTGAACTTTTCAAAACTAGTATACATAGTGAATAGGTTTAGTATCAGTATTAAAAAGTTATCAGATTTGAAACTATTATAAACTATTAGATTTATACAAAGGAAATGGACTGGGTAGACTTAGATTTAACCGGTTATCAAATTTAAGAAGATTGATTTTAAAAGGTTAACAGTATTAGTAATATAAACTATTACTAATACAATATAATTAATACTTTGTAAATTACTATATTTTTATATAAAATATTGAATAAATGAAAATTTTATTAACATAATAATTTATTTACTAGTTACAATAACAAATATATTAAATATTTATTTTTACTAATTGCTTTGTTCTTATTGGCATTATTAGTATTATTATTGGTAACTACTACTTCATGATTTATATCAAAAAAAAAATTAGATTGTATCAGTTATTACAAGAAATATGTTAGAATTTATAGTAAATGTATTACCAGATCTGATATAAAAGCAGTAGCTGCATTACTAGATTTTTTTGAAGAAAAATTACCAAGTAATTTTACAGATAAATTTCTTGGTATTAGGAATTTCTAGGTAATAAATAATTACTAGACAATAGGAATTACCAGATAAAAGAAAATTACTAGGTAAAAAGAAATTACTAGACAAAAAAAAATTATTATATAAAGAAAAATTACTAGTCAAAGAAGGATTACTAGACAAAAGAGAATTAATATTAAGTATACTACCAGACCTCATATTATATGAGCAGAAAATACACTATTTAAAAATTTTAGATAGTGGTAAAGTACTGCTGTTAATATTAGTACTTTTCTATTATATATTTTTTAATAAAACATATATTTATCAATTACATTTTTTTAACAATTTTTTTTTTAAACAAGCTATTTTCTCAACAGTTATTTTCTAATATATAATCTGACCAACACTAACTCTAAAATTAGACCAAATTAGGCCAATTTTATGTTGAAGAAATGATTGTCAAAGAAATATCTTATCTACTGTATAGCCGTGTAATAACGCCCACCTGCATGTTAATTAATCGACCTGCGCGTTATTTTAAACATGCCCATGTGCGATATTTCGAAATAGGGGTTGATTTTCCAGATCTAATATTTTTTAAAATAACACGCATGTGCACTTATATGTAGTACTACCTAACCTGCCGATAGTGTTTCAAAAAACCTGATTAAATTTTTATTGTGCTAAGCTCAACTTAGTAGATTCTTATTGTACGTACAATACAATATGTTGTTTTATCAAGTTAAACCAGTTATACAATTCACCTTATAAAACAAAGCTTTGAATGATTCTTGGTTTGGCGTTTTGGGGGATAATATAAATAGACCTTGATTAAGAAACCAAGCTATTCTAATTTTTTTTTTTTTTTTTTGATTTGCCAGATTTTTCTAGACTTCTTTTTTTTTTTATTTTTTTTTTCTCCTACAGTCCTTTGAATTACAAAGTTTATTACGAACATGGAACATTATAAATAATCCTAATTTTTTTCTTATCGATTAAAGAAAAAAAATCACTTTCCTTAATAGCATCGATTTATATACTTCTTTTCATTAAAATAAAATAAAATAAAATAGAATAAAAACATTTAAATTAATACTGGTTGAACTTTTTGCAGTTTAAGACACTTTCACTACAACAATTAACCTTCTTGAGCAGGACATCAGCTCTGGGGCCATTTTATATAGCTTCAACGGCTCATTAGTTAATTTTTTTTTTTGATCTTTTGGATCTGATCTTTGTGTCACAAAACTGCCATTAAAATGAACATTTAAGTTAATTCTAGTTGAACTATTCTGCTATTTGCAAGACACTTTCACTGTGACGTGACAATTAACTTTCTTGAGCAGAGCATCGGCTCTAGGGCCATTTTATATGGCTTCAACGGCTCATTGGTTATTTTTTTTTCATTTTTTTTTTTTTTTGATCTTTTGGATCTTTTTTTTTTCTTTGATAATTTTTTTTTCTTTGATCTTTATGTGTTACAAAACCACCATTAAAATAATGCCCTGGCCCTAGTACTATTCAAATAAATGTGATCTTTTTTTTTTGCTTCGCGTCTAAATTTTACCTGCAAACATGGGGAATAAAAAAAGCTATACTA
>CAJVPU010000206.1:0-20910 GCA_910591775.1 Dentiscutata heterogama | reverse complement strand
TACTCCCAACTCGGGACTTGCCAAACGGGTTTTCAGTAATTCTGGTTTCCTGGATTTATTGCACCAAAGCTCCCATTTGAGATGGTGTGACCAAGATTACAGATATCTGAATCCAACTGATAATCTTAACATTAACCGATACAGATCTAGTTTTTTCAAAATCATTGTCCGTGGGATTCGAACTCTAGACCTGCCATTTGGGGGTGTGACAACTCCACCACTTTACTAAGTCACTACACTCTTTGCTTAAATAAACTTTTTTAATTATGAAAAGATATTTTTTATGTGTTTTTTTTAAAAATAAGCAATTCTTTCTTTGAATCAATATTTGGTTTGAACTTTACTGATTGTGTTATATTGTGAATCACTATTAGCTAACAGATACAAAAGATGTTTTTTCTATAGAACATACTTAAAAGTTTCTATAAATCAAATACTAATATTTTTTATAATATAACTATCAAACTTATCAAGTATTTAATGAAAATAATAGTGAACCTAAATAGTCTTATCTAACATTATTTTTAAAACTATAAAAAATATTTTTATTTTTTATATATTACAAAATTATATATAAAAATTGTTAAATTATATAATATTAATTTTTGTAATTATTTATTAATTAACTATTTATAAAAAAAAAAAAAATTAAAGGTGTGATTATATAGCGAAGTAGATAAGTTGTTGCATCTCCAAGCAAGTTTAATTCAAAGATAAAGAGTTCAAATCCTACTAGTAACACTTTGGACAAAATCTTTTGTATTACAGTAATGGATCTTTATTAATAGGTTGGGTTATATACCTGAAACCCAGGCATATTAATATAGTTTTGGAAGGTTTTAAATCATTTGTGTTTTACAAAGTATACAAGCTGGTACGTATTAGTAGCACAAACCCATAATAAGTCCTTAGAATGGTTGTATATCAGAATCCCGACATACAAAATTCCAACACACAAAATCCCAGCAACAAAATCCCAATACACAAATTCCCGACAAATTAAATTCCTAATTTTAATATTTTTAGGATTTTAATTTGTCAGGATTTTGTGTAATGGGATTTTGTTGCCGGGATTTTGTGTGTCAGGATTTTGTGTGTCGGTATTCTGATATACAACCCCTTAGAATCATAGAAAACTAATAGAAAAAACTTTAAGAACCAAAACTAGCTTGGCAAGTCTCAAGTTTGGAAATCATTAGATCTTTGATAGTACCCTGAAACAGAATTGAATTGCTTTAAAAAATTGGCAGAAATAGTCAACAAAAGACTCTTATAGGTTCAGAGTTCCACCAACCTGGCTACTAGTGTTATATTAGAAGAAAAGAACATGTGTTTTAAAAGTCTTTACTAAGGAAAGAGTGCCAAGGGGCACATAAAGCCTTAGCAAGACCAATTCTCAGGGCTAACTGAATTGGTAAACTGATGAAACCAAGAATATAAAGTACAAAAACTATATAGAGACAGTACTAAGATCTAGTAAACAAAACAAGAGTGATTAATAACAGTAGGAATTATAAAAAATAGGTGTATTCTAACCCCAAGTGTTGGGTAATCTTATGTATAAGTAACTAATTAAGACTAACCAGATGCATATAAGTAGAACATATACTATGCATAGCTAGAATTACCTCTAGAAATAAAGTAGTTTTAATAGTTGTACATGACTAGATTGTTAGGGGTTCCTATTTATAGAAGTAGAGAAATACAATCAGAGAGTTTAAATAGACAACCTTATAGTTTGGGCTATAGATATAGCAGCTAGTGTAGAACTCTAGGTTAGTAAAATAACTTAGTTGTGAACTACTTAAATTAGACACTAAAAGTGCATATGTGGCTAGTTGTATCCTCATTGTATATTCTGAAAAATATAATTTTTAATAAATTAGCAATAAAAGTTTAAACTGAATGAAGATCACTATTAAAAAAAAATAAAAAATAAAAATAAAAATTAGTATTTTATTAAAAAAATATAAACAAAAAAATAATTTTGATCAGTAGTATTAAAAATTTTAACAAAAAAAATTTCTTTTAATTATAATCAAAATTTAAAACTTTTTTGTATTATTTGAAATTTTTTTATAAAAATATATCTTGTTCTTTAGAAAAATTTAAGTTAAACTAAAACAAAGATTCTAAATATATTTATTCTATAGTTAAGAACTACAATAGAACTAAATCTTTTTTGTTAATACAAAAAAATGCAAATCTTTATTTTAAGGATAAACTATTATTCAAAATTGTTGCAAATAGTTATCAAGTAAAAATTTTATTTTAAATAATAAATTATATTTTTATTTAACTTTAGATAGTAAAGAAATTAAATTAAGTAAAGAATATAAATATAAATTTATTAGTAATGCAGATTATGAAAAAATATTAAAAATAATTTTAAAAATAATTTATTTCAAGAAATTAAAAAAAAATATATTGATGATAGAGATTATTATGAGATACAAGATAGTAAAGTTGGGTGTTATTATATTTTTTATAATAGTATTGTAATTAAATATTTTTAAGTAGAATATATATTTGATTTTTATAATAAAGAAATAGATAATTGTTCTGTTAAATTTTTTTATTTTTAATCTTATTTAGCTTTATTACATTATTAATAATTTAGTTAAATAAAATTATTAAAAAATAATAATAAAAAAATAAAAAATATCTAATTTTTCTAAATTAAAATTTTTGTTAAATAGATATCTTATTAAATAAAAAAAAATCTATCTAGTTTTTGTTTGATAATAATATTTTAGAAAGATTTTATTTTTTTTTGCTATTAAAATGAGGCCTTGCTTATATCTTTATTAAATAGTTTATTCAAGTAATGATATAGGCTATATATAACAACTTAGTTTGTATAGTAACAAAGAATATAAACTACATGCAAAAATGAAAGCTCAGACTAGAAACTTGGGTATAGCTAAATTAGTTATTTGTAATCTAAATCTATTAGAGTGGTCAAGACTTATCTAGATTTTAATAGTTAATATATAATTTGTATGTATACTAAATTGGACCCACACTGTGAACCTTTAGTTAAATTTTAGCTATGCTAGTCTTTTGGAAAGGCATATGCCATTGTCATCATGCAGTGGGTTAGCTTTGCCATAGGGCAAATATGAGTAAACTTTTTTTGATATTGCTTGTTAAGGTTGTAAGCTTTTGTGTATATTGAAGGACTATATTTAGAGGTGGTATATTGTTTTGTTACTTCTATTTTGCAAATCTGTCAGAGTATAGTTTCCAGATTTGTTTATAAATCTTTGCAGATATAAGAAGTAGTGTTTGTATAATGATATTAGCTGTATCATTGTGTCATAGATCTAGAGACTGAAGAGATTAGAGTAGTTGTGCAGAGATAAGACCTTTGAGATTATCTGGGACTTGATAGAATTTGTCACTGCTCTTTACTTAGCTAGGGTTAAGTTACTGAGATATTTGCTAACTGTTTTGGTAAGAGAGGTATCTATAATCTGTAGAGAATTCAGGGACTTTGACAGCTCATCTAGTGATTGGGTAAATCTGGGATATCACATGAAAAGCAAGTGCTAGTCTGGTATATTGTTGGAGCAATATAATAAAAATAAAAGTGGTTAGCAAGTCATTGAGCAGATATTTAATTCTAAATGCTTTTATTTGATTTAATTTGAGTAATGTAATATTGGATACAGTTTTTTGGTTATTGTTTAAATAAAGCCAAGTAGAATTCTAGTCGATTGTTTGAGCATAGTTTTCCTATTTAGTGTTGCACTTTTGTGATAACCACAGTGCTGTTGTATGTGCTCTACAAATGTTTTTGATGAATAGTCATATTGGTCTTTCTATATTGTAGTCTTTTTACATAATTGTGAAGTATGGATTATGTATATTAGTGTGATTGAATAACGGAGTAGGTATTAATAGTTGTTGATACTTCTTGGAAAGTAAATTAGCCATATTATTGAATTGATTGTTTGAGTATATCTGAATTTGTGCAGTGTGAGCTGAATGTTGAATATCTTAGTAGCATTGAGGAGTGTATGCCATATAGGCCAGTAATTAAACTTGAAATATTTGAAGGATTTGGGCAAGGCAGACAGGAGTTTGTAGTGCTTGGATATGATAGATTGGAAGTCTGTAAGTATATTAACTTTGGCATTGTGAGGTAGTGTGGCAATAGCAGATAAGATTGCCAGTAGCACAGCTTTATATGATGAGGACCAATTGGAAATCTTAGTAGAGAAGCTGTTATTGATTTAGTTGTAGTTTGTTTAAACCTAGTCTATTCCCATAGAGCAGTTAGTAGTGCCTATATCAAATACTAAGCCATTTGTGTAGAATATAAATATTTGTGTATTGATATTACTAAACGTATATTGTACAAGTATTTAAGATGCTTCATTATTATAAAAGAGAGTTAGAGCTAGGGAATCTGTAATATTAATATTAGGAGGAGGTAGGATATTTGATTGTTGTGGAGTATAAAAGATCTATATAATTGGTATTAAGTTTAAGCTTTTTGTTAGTTGTTTTTTTGCCCAGAAATTGTGTAAATATAGTAATAGGAACTTCAAGTGTGCAGTAGCTAGTAAGCCAGTTAGAGTTGAGTTTGTAGCCAGAATATGGGTTGTATATAATAGGGGGTAGTAGGTATAGCAAATAGTGCTTGATATCTATATTGTGTTGTCAATATATAATAGAAACTGTGTTGGTCTGTTTGAACTTCTTCTTTATTTATCCTATGATAAATTCACCATTTTTGTAGATAAGTATCTATGGCTTTAGTCTTTTTAAAATAATGTTAGATTGGTAAGCAAAGAGGTTAATATCCAATGATCAGTATTGTGGATATATTAAATAGTATTGTAGGCTATTTAGTATTGTATTTTTCAAAAAAGAAAACTAGCCTGGTTTTTTCCTTTAAGAAAATACTGAAGTCTAGATAAAATATATTGCCACTCTAGTAGATATTCATTATTTGCTAAGCTGAGCTGTTCTAGATAAAGAATGTATTTATTTCAGAGCTATTATTTGAATGTATTGTACTTGTGGCACTTTATGAGTATAGGCTCAAGTGATGTATTGCTGTCTTGAATTAGTTGTAGCTATCTCAGTCTGGATTAATAATCAAACTAATACTAGCCTGCCAGAGTATCTGAATTATTTTAGATATTGTAGTATATCTGTTGGGTCTGTTAATAATAGGCTAGAGATACTGTAATATGCTAGTAGTTAACCATAGATTGTTTTGTAGTTGCTAGAGTCTAATATGAGTAGTAATACCAAGTATAGAGCTGTTGTTAATCCTGAGGAGTAGATTGTTAGTATGATGCTAGAGCTATATATCCCAGATATTGTATATGTTGTAGATTTGGTAACAGAGCATTGTACTATTAGAAGTAGAACAAAACAAGTAGGATTTGTGTTTGGCAATTGTTAGATATTTGCTAAGAATTTGTATATATATAGTATGAGAAATGACTATATTGTAAATTCTGTATTCTATTGTAGAGATTATAACTATATTAATAATATATGCTATTTGCTTGTTTATTATCTTTTTTGAGTTGGCAATATAGGCTAGATTAAGAGCTTCCTCCTAAATGAGTTTGATTTGCTTAAAGTATTTGTTGTTGAGTATAAACCAACATTTTAAAAACTTGAATAGTTGGTTAAAAGAAATTGTTGTTAGGTTTGTTTGTAGGAAAGAAAAGTTGCTATTGGGTTGGGTTGATATGAAGGTCAATTTTGAGGTATTAACTTGAATATTTACTATATTATAGAATGATAAAGACATTTAAATAATTCTTTCTAAATCTTTGTTGATGTTGGCAATTCAGACAGTGTTGCCCATGTATGTGAGAATGGATATAGAGCAGTGCAGCCTCTTGGAAAACAGTGAGATTAGACTTGTTTGCCATGAGGAATGTATAATATAGCCTGGTAGATGTATAAAAATTTTTGTAATTAGTAAATAGTAATAAATTCTTCAGAATAGTAGGGTAATTGTTTCTCCCTGATTAATTCTATTTTGAACAAGGTAGGAGTTAGTAAGGCCAAGATTGATAATACCTATTGAATTAGTCTGCAAGGTTGGTAAGAATTTTGGAGAAAGGGTCAGATATTACTATTTTGTGAAGTGATTTTTGAAATAGGCTAAAATTAACAGAGTCATAGACTTTGCTCATGTCATGTGAGAGTATCCATAGGTGATTGAAGTTGCAAATTGTATTTTCTTTAATATTATTAAGGATATAGATTGAAATAGATGTGAAGTTGTCTGGAAGTGTAACATAGTTGAAAGAAAATATGATTAGATATTTAGATAGAATATTATTTAGCTGGTTGGTAAGGAGTTTGGTATAAAGCTTTTTAATATGCTCTATAAGGCTTATTGGCCTAGTATTAGTTAGATTTCTATCAAAAATTGGTTTCTTGGAGATAAAATAAATCCTGCCTTTTCTCCACTATTTAGAAATTGTTTGGGTATGAAGATATCTGTTTAGAAATACAGTTATAGCTTGTAAAAAGAAAGAGCCTGCAAGTTTACACATCTTGTAGCTTATTTCTGAAGGGCCACAGGCTTTGTTGTTAGGCAGCTGGCTAAGTGTGGTAAATATCTTCTCTTGGGTAAAGGAAAGAATACTTCTTGATATTAATCTGGTTGAATGTGAGGTTTGGAGTCATATTTAGCTTGCTACTTTGTATTAAATAGTGTTTTATTAATTGAACAAGTTGCAGTACAGTTGTTGAAATGCTGTTGGATATGTAATTTAATAATAATAGAGTCTGTAATAATGTTTTGGTTAAGTTTAATATTGTCAAACTTTATGGAGTTCTTATATCTGTTAAGATGCTATTAAGCATTGAAGTTGAGTTGGTTTGGAGTTTAGTACATCTTTTGGAGATTGCTTCAGTGATTTGGTGTCATGTTAGTCTAATATTTTCTAGATTATATGAGTGATATAACTTTTTCTACTTAGTATTGGCTTTTGTTATTCAATCAGTATTAGTTATAAATATTTTAGAAAGATTTGAAAGATATTTTAAATATAATAAAATAGTATTTAAAGAGAAAAAAATATTTCAATATAAAAATAAAAAATGTTGAATATCTGTTTCTATATATATATATATATTTTATATCCAAGTATTTGATTTTATTCTAGAAAATTTTTGTACAATATGATTTACTTTGGTGATAATTAATTATTTTATACCTATTTTTACTGTTATTTTATATTTAATTTGTTTAATTTGCATCTTCAAGCATGGTATAAGAAGTTAAAAACAGTCTACTATCAGTTTATTTTTTCTTTTAAACTTTTCAAATTTTGAGTTAAATTATTATTAAAAACTTTAATTATAACATTATTTGAGTTTTTATCAAGTTTAATTAAATTAACACTGTTAATAATTTTTTAGATATGATTACTAATATCTACTTGAAGGCTAAGAGAATCTACAATAACTAATTAATCTGATTATAAATATTATAAAAATTATTAGAAAGATCAATATAACTATTAGAATTTACAAGATGATAAAAACTAAAAACTAAATTTCTTAAAGAAAGTTATTAGCTGAATAAATATAAAAATATTTGAAATATAAATTGTAATCTAAAAATAATTAGTTATATAGTAATTTATATCAAAACAATTACTAAAAATTAAAAATTAGATAGATAGTTATTCTACAATAGAATAGTATATAGTGCAAGAAAAGTTAAAAAATTTTAATAGAAATAATTAATAATATATTAACTATTAAAAAATGCTTTATGATATCTATTGTGAAGATTATTTAGATAAAGATAAAAGTTAAAATCTGCTATATGAAGAGTATTTATATAGTTTTACTTCACACAATCAGTACTAGAGGTTAGAACCGGTTTTAAAAATTCAAGTTTATTACATAAAAATTTGAGTTTATTATACCAAAATTCGAGTTTATCACTTCAATCATTAATGATTGAAGTGATAAACTCAAACTTTGGTGTGATAAACTCAAATATTTATGTGATAAACTCGAATTTTTAAAACTGGTTCCAACCTCTAATCAGCACCATATATTACTATTAAGTGGAAAAGTGATTTGGCTATTGAGCCTAATTAGCATTGATAGCAATGTATAAAAAATTGAGACTAATTTACTTGCACAATATAATGTATTTAATTATGCAATGCATAGTTTAAGGATAAATAGTAAAATAATTTAGTGCAGATAATTGTTAGGTTAATTATGATAGTAATTAACAATAGCAGACAAAATTAGACATATTTTCTTAGTGTTTATAATGCAATTTGGAGGGTATGTATGGCAAACTTAAGAATATGCAATATGATATAAATAAGTTGTTTATTAACTAAAACTCTATAAAATAAATAAAGAAAAACAGAAATCAAATATAACAAATTGGGTTAATAAATAAAGAAATAAAGAAATAACCAAATAAAAAAAAAAGAAAAACAAGGTAACTAAATAAACAAAGTTACACTAAAACTTAATAACTAAAAAATAAGAAGTTAAATAATACTAGAATTGAAGTCTGAAGCCTAATTCAAGGACGAGAACACTCGCCTATCGAAAGATAACAAAATTACTACAAGAAAATTATGGTCTATCTAAGGTTATGTGAACGGATTGACAAGGTCAACTGATATACAAATAGGACCAAATGCCAGATAATGGAGACACAAAGCATAAATAATCTACACTAACAACATCCCAGATTGTGAAGTGACAGTAGGGTTGCTGGTACAGGGCACTTGGCGACACCAATGGTGCACTACCTGGCACACCAGTATAAACATGCACAAAAGTGGTGAGCCAATTATATTTATTTTATTTTTTATTATTAATTAGCTTAAAAGTTTTGTATTAATACTACAAATATTACAAAATAGTAATTTTTATAATAGCTTCAGAGTTCCATAGGGGTCCAGAAGCTAATATATTGAGGTTTTGCAGATGCTGTAGACTGCTAACTTATATACCTTCTATGATTTATACTGGTGATATTTAATGGCTTAATTTTAATCTATATCCAGGTACTATACATTGTATGCTTTAAAAAAAACCCTGGTGATATTTATGTTCGCAAATACATAAGTATATTGTAGTTCAAACAATATATCTCTCTGCTTCAGTACCCAGATACAGTGCTACATGGTCAATGTAAATACCAGATACTACATAGTATATAAAGTATTATATAGAAGATGCCAATATATAAACTGTAATGTCTATTTACTTTCTTATTGAGACCTACATCCTTGTTTACTTACAGTAGGTTGTAGCCTAAATATATACTATTCATTCTCTTATTTCCAGCTACAGTTGTTAAATTAAGTTAATAGTGATAAAAGAGCATTGATATTAGCTGATAATTTAATTTCAGTTTTCTTTTTATATATATAAATAATAATAGCTGAATATTGGTTTTGTGCCACTTTAGCCTCAAATCTACGATCATTTCTTTTGTACTAATACTGTTCAAATACTACATGAATTACTTACTAGCTGCCTTTTTAATTACTCATAGCTTAGTGCAAACAACGTTACTAACTGCTATGACTGATCAAGCAGCCTTTGTGTTATTATGTATATAATCTTTAAAATATGATTATATTTTATTGCATGCATAACTGTTTCTAATTTCAAGACTACATTTTCTTAATGCATTTGTTGATTTGTCATATCTGGGTAGACAGGTAAGCACCTAATTATACAAAGCAGGCAATAGCAAAACCAGAAAATTGAAGTTTTTTTTAGCTTATATATTATAAATTCCTTGATTACAACATTTTTTGTTATTTATTTACAGTGCACTTTTTTTTATTTACAGCACTTTATACTAATCTTTTATAACATTTTTTATGCAAATAACTAATTACATCACATATCGATAGTTTTTAAATTATTACTTATACATATATTTCTTGTTTATACATTAATATATATGTATCATGCATGATTGATTATAATGGTCATGTGATAGATACGAAACTATTTGTATAATAATTATTAAGAAAGAATTTTATTTGCATACCTTTTTGTTTTCTTTTCGTTACTTTATTATTTTATTTATTTATTTGTTTATTTATTGTATAGTATTATTTTCGTTATACATTCAGGTTTTAAATTCAAAATTTAAGAAAAATATGTATCAAGGAGTTGATCATTTTAAAGAAATCTAAGAATAAAATAGTTAGCAAATTAATTGATTAAAATGTATAAAAGAAGTAGAAAAAGTGATCTTGTAAAAAGCAATTGTTCTTTGTCTTCAATACTTATAGTAAATTTTTTTAACCTCAAGTTCTTAACACATTATTTGATTAATTCTTTAAAATTAACACTATATTCATATAAAGTTATATTACTATCCTTTTTCAATATTATTTTTAAATCATGAATTCTGAAGATATTGTAAATTCCAAAGATATCATGGATTCTGAAAATATTACTGAATCTGAAGATTTTATTGAATTTGAAGATATTATAGATTCTGATACTTTGGATTTGGTTGAGAATTTTATATCTCCACCTAAAAATTTCAGCACTCATTGGACAGGCTTTTTGCATTCAAAACAATTAAAAAATGATAAAGCCCAACGATATAATGCAAAATATACATATTGTGCCCAAATATTTGAAGCACATAAAGAAGCAATGACAAATCATATGATTAATCTATACCACAAAATTTTAGCTGAAAGTAAAATACTTTATTCACATACTGTAAACAAAAAAAAATCTGAAGAAGTTACTGAAGTTCCTACTCACAAAGCAGTTTTAGTAACTGATTATTTTGATAAAGCTATTTTATTATTGGAAAAAACTAATGAATTACATACTTTGTTGTTACGAGCATTAGTATATAGCAATATTCTATTTACTTTTGCTGAAAATCTATTTTTTATTTTATTTTTAAAGTCCTTATGATCAAGCTATAGTCCACTATTAAGATATAAATTATCAAACAATATAATTCAAACAGAATATGCATGAATATTAGTAGAAATGGTTGATCAAATTAGTGAAATGTCTGATTTAACTCTTTCACTTGACAGATGGATAGATGTATTTAATAACTCTATATATGCTTTTCTTTTACATAAATTTGGAAATATTAATGAAATTATTAAGGTATTCACTTTCAAAAGTTTGTCTTTCAGTTCAAACCTATGAAAATGGGTTTCAAGTTTGCCTTGAATATATTAATAATTTTCCTAATGAATGCCCTTCTCTCCCAACTAAAATCAAAGAAATAATTACAAGTTGGCACCATTTTTTTGAAAATAAACAATTTACTACAGTTTTTCAATATATAGTTGATGCAAATGCGAAACTTGAATCTAATAATACAACTTTAGGTGATATATTTGCAGAGTTGTTATTTATTTATAAAAAGTTAAAATCAAGTGAATTTTAAGATTTTGATTATGGATTAATTGATTATGCAAAAAATATAGTCAATTTTCGAGCAAAAGAATTTGACAAACCTATATATTACTTGGCATTTTTTTTAAATTCAAAATTTCGTAAAATTGCACTATCAAAAAAATTAACTTATGATGATATTGTAGTTTATGCATTAACTTTTGCGCAAAAATGGAGCTTTACACGTGATCAAGCTACACAAATTTCACAAAATTTATTAAATTATTATAATAATGAACCACCTTTTAATTTAATAGCTTTAGAACCATGAGCATATTGGAAGTATATTTCTTATCAGGCTAGTGCATTAAAAATATTGGCTCTAAAAATATTTGCAATTCACCCTTATTCTGTTGGAGTAGAACAACTTTTTTTACGTATGGGCATGACAAAAACAAAAATTCAAAACTGATTAGCTACTTAACCTTAAAAATAATTTCACAAATAAATCTTGCTTTATCTATAGAAGTTCCTAAAAAAAATCTAACTAAAAAATTGGTTGAAAAAGATAAAGATATTGATGATTTAGATGATTATTATGAAGAATTATTTTCTTCAGATTTTACTGATAAAGAAGATAATGAATTAGAATTTAGCCATGTTCAAAAAATTTCTTTAGAATCAATTCAAAATAATTCAGAGTCATTTATGGAGGAGTTTATTAATTTTAATATTATTGAAGAATTAATTACAATATCAGATAAAGTAAAACAAAATATTGATAAAAATGAAAATACTTGTAATTGGACTTTATATGATATTTTAAATACAGGTAATAAATAGATTCATTCTCTTTTTAATTGCTCTCTTACATAAAAGGTAATTGATTTATTATAGTTTATTTTTTATTAAAATTAAAAGATAACTTTATAAAAATATTAGAAGATACAGTATTCTTATTCATTAAATAAATTTTATATTTTTAGCTACTTTTTATTATTGATTTTCATTACCAATACGCAAAATTTTTGATAAACTATTTATAATCCTCTTAAGCAGTAATTGAAATCTTTACTTTGATCTATCGTTGCAATTAAACATCAATACAATTATTAGAAAATTACAGTAATAGTGATGCTTAAGTATTTCAATAATCTTGCCAACTATTATAGCGCATTAGCAAAATACCCAATATTTAAAAAATTTGACTACTAATATGTTATTGCTTAATTTCACAAATGCACTGTAATAGCTAATCATATTATTGACTTTTATCCAAAATGCTACAAAAATAGCTAAAATTAATACTTGTATACTATTTCGACCACTATTAAATTGCATCTTGATTGATGTTTGAGATCATTCTATGATGAAAATTATGAAGTATTTTAAATGAATAAATATAAAATACTATATATTTAAGTAACCAGTATTTTCTGATTATCTATAAGTTCAAGAGTTAAAAAAATAAAGCAGATAATAATCTTTGAAATTCATTAAACAATAAAATATTGTATATTACCTGTTTTAAGAATCTTGAATTCTTCTTAGAGTTTCATCCTATACACATAATTTTTAAATACATTACAGTCGTCCTTCATTCATATCAACCTATTTAGATTGCTCTTACATTCATGTTGATAGTGATATTAATGAGTGAGCATATTAAAGTTGATATATATGAGGGAATACAATATAATTTTAATATATAAAAGTTTATTGTATAGCCTAGGTTGATATTAACAAGGGACGACTGTACTAATAACAACAATATTTCTGTTTGAACTGATTTTTAGAACTTATTGTTACTTGAACTCTTTATGTAATGCTAATACGTTATTGAAAGCTTTGTAGATAGTAATATTGTTAATAATTGTAATAAACTAACAATATTATTAAATAAACCAGTTCAAAGTTCTAAAAGTTTCTAATATATAGTATATAATGGGTGTTCTCAAGTATCACAATTTTGTATTGATCGAAATAGTGTACAAGTATTAATTTTAGCTATTGTTATAGCATTTTGGATAAATGTCAATAATATGAATGACATGTAATATTATTGAGATATGCTCAAACATTACTATTACTGTGATTTTCTAATAATTGTATTGATGCTTAATTGCAACGATAGACCAAAATAGAGATCTTGAGAGGAGTCAAAATAGGCAAAATTTTCCAAAAAATATGTATTGATAATAAAATCTATAATAAAAATATGAAAACGTTTGGAAAATATAAAGTTTTAATTAGTACGTACGTACAAAAGCTTTGACCAAAATAGTAAATTCATTGTTCATTTTTTGGTACGTATTTAAAATTTTTTTTTCTTGTAATAAACTACTTTATTTATCTTAATAATAAATACAAATATGGATTGTTTAAAAGTAAAAAATATAATATAATGGTGCACCTAATGGCACGCCATGCACCAAAAAGTTTTATTGGTGCACTAGTGGCACGCCATTAGATTATAACTGCACCAGCAACCCTAAGCGACAGACTCGCCGAATTACGGTTGTCACTATATTACGTATGTACTTTATTATGATTTGTTTTGTAACACAGTGGCAAGCATTACTATTTTATCTTTGTGTGCAGGTATAATAATAAGTTTACTTGTTCGTAATCATTACCAATGCATTTATTCTCCAGACTAAAAAACTTATCAAAAAGTACGGAAAATGTGTGCGATCCTGTGAGAACATCACAAGGGTGGACAAGTAGAAATAACGATATCGATTATTATATTAAAAAATCTCAACTAAAAAGCAATAAGATATGATGAGGCTATTGAGTGGATTCCCTTTGATAAACTAGAAAACATACAGAAAATTAGTATGGATGATGAAGTTATTGTGGGTCTCGGTTTAGAGAGTTAAATAATGAGACTATTGAAGCTACAAGAAATAATCTAAAAAGAAGGCAGAAATTGGTGAAAAGGACTTTTTTAGCAGTTTGGATTGATGGCGCACGATTAGTTTCTGAAGTTGACGGAAAATTTATACAATCCCGTGCACCACCATGTAATGTTAGGCTTTAAACTTTAATGAAAGTAGGTTTTAGTATCATGTAACTTCGTTTATATTTTATTAAAGTGTTAGGGATTTACACATATTACATCGCCAATGAACATGTGATGATATTTGATGAGTTTATCATAAAGATTTTCTGATCACGGGCAATGCATACAATGAAAGAGATTCAACACTTCTCCAGATTGGTGTCAAATAATTTATTCTGAAAAAAAAAACTTTATTTATAATAATTAACTTATAAGTTAAAATTATAAATAAATACTGATGAAAATATTTGAAACTTTTTTTGTCTATTTTTAATTTACTCTATTTTAAACGAATCGATAATCTTATTTATATTTTCTATTTCACTTTCATTTAACTCTACTCTTTTTATATAAATCCCCTTTTTACAAGCTTTACATTTCTCATTATACTTCACACGACACTGCTTACACATGTTTTTAAGACTAGCTAGATATAAAAAAAATGAAATAGCAAACAAAAAATAAATAATTTTGTTTTTAAACATTTTTATATCAATATTATCTTTAAATTTAAGATCGTCAGTTAATTTTTTAGTAAAATGGTTGGTGCTCAAGTAAAATATAATAGCGAAAAGTAAACTTATAATACTAAATGAAAAGGATAAATTTAATAAAGGTTTTGAATTGTATGGGTTAATAAAAGAATATATGGTTAAACAAATAGTGGCAATAGAAAAGATAATTATCCAAGTAGATGATATATATAACATAGTTATGTTGTTTTTAATTATTGCTAATATAAAATTTAACTGAGAGTAAGAATGTGCTTCTTTTAAATCTTCTTCAATTTTGTTATATATTTCATCTATTTTATTCCTTATTTCATAATCACTAATGGGTTCAACATTAACTGTTTCTGCCGCAAATGGAATATCTTTATAAATCCAGATATTAGGATCTGTCGCAAATGAATTAATGCTATTTATTTTTATTTGTTCGTTACTTGATTTATTTTTGCTAAAAAAACTTTTAAGCGATGATAGACCTCCAAGTAAAGAAACAATTCCAGTAATTCCAGAAAAAATAGATACAATTTTGTTTGTAAGTTCTTTAACTCCTTCTTCTTTTATTAAGTTGAATATAATATAAACCAGAATTGAAAGTAAACATATAACAATATACACGATAAGATATATTTTGGCCAAGTTTCTAAGTTCTTGAAATTCTTTATAATTTTTCTGTAGTTCCATTTTATGACGTATATCTTCATTATTGTTAACGGATTTAAAAAACCACTCTGATGCTTTATCACAAGCTTTATCATCAAACTTGTTTTTTAAATGATATTGACCAATTTTGTTCATTCCGTTGATATTACCCATGTGGGCAGATTTCATATAATATTCGAATGCTTTAAGATCATCCTGTTCTATAACATTACCATTTTCATAAAATGTACCAATTTTATACATTTCATTTGCATTACGTGAATTAATATATTTTAAACCTAAATAATGGCCCTTATTTGCAGCTTTAAGAAAATACTCCAATGCTTTTTGTTCATATGACTCTTCATCTTGTTTATTCTTGTTTAATTGTTCATTCGAAAATATTTTATAATAATAATAATAATAATATCCAGTGTATATCATTCCTTCAATATGACCCAGATCGGCTGATTTTTTAAAATATTCGAATGCTTTCTTTTTATCAAATTCAGTTCCAACTCCACAAAAATAGCAATAACCAAGATTATAGAATGCAAAAAGATTGTTATCCTTAACTGCTTCACTATATTTATTAAATGCTTCTTGTTTATTTACTTCTGTTCCTATACCATATAGGTAGCAGTCTCCAAGATTATTTTGTCCATATGACTTAGATAAATTTTTGCTCTTAACAAATTCCGAATAATGATCGAATGCTTTTTTCTCATTCTTTTCTGTGCCAATGCCCTTCTCGTAACAGTTTCCAAGAATGAATTTTGCGTTCAAATGGCCAAGAGCAGCAGACTTCGAATACCATTCGAATGCTAATTTTTCATTCTTGGTCGTGCCTATGCCTTTCTGGTAGCAGTTTCCTAAAGCAAATTTTGCGTCCAAATTTTCATTCTCTGCGGATTTCAAATACAGCCCGAATGCATTTTTTTCATCCTTTGTCGTGCCTAAGCCATATTGATAGCAGAATCCAAGAGCATATTTTCCTTTCGAATTGCCTCCTTCAGCCGATTTCAAATACCACTCGAATGCCTTTTTTTCATCCTTGAGCGTGCCCACACCATTTTGATAACAGTATGCAAGATTCTTTTGCCCAAGAGAATTGTCACCTTCAGCAGATTTCAACCACCACTCAAATGCCTTTCTTTCATCCTTGGTCGTGCCTTTTCCTTCTAGGTAGTATTGTCCAACAAAGCATTGCCCATCCGAAATGCCACCTTCAGCAGATTTCAAAAACCACTTAAAAGCCTCTTTTTCATCCTTATCTGTACCACTTGTGTAACAACATCCAAGTCTATATTGTGCAATGGGATTGCCATCTTTAGCGGATTCCAAAAACTTCTTAGTCGCATCTGGGGAATAGCCACCATTATTATAAAAATAGTCTAATGCATCACCAAGGGGATTACCATTACTTTTAGATTTTTTATAATAGACACGTGCTTCATTTCCATCCTTTTCTGTGCCTATACCATCTTGGTAACATAATCCAAGATTAACTTGTCCAAAATGATTATTATTATCTGCAGATTTTTTATACCATCGGAACGCTTCATAATCATTTTTTCCCGTTCCTATGCCATATTGATAGCATGCTCCAAGGTTAGCTTGCGCAAATGAATCACCTTTTATTGCAGATATTTTATAATACTTGATTGCTTCGTTTTCATTTTTATCTGTTCCTATACCATTTTGGTAGCAGACTCCAAGACCATTTAGTCCATAGGGGTAGTCTTTTTCTGCAGAACTTTTACACGAATCAAATATTTCAATTTCATTTTTTTTTTCTAGACCTTTTTGGTAATAATATCTAGGGCAATTTTGTTCATTTTCCTCCAAAACATTTTTTGGTTCAACCGATTCTTGATTATTCATTTTGAAAACAATTTTTGATTTTCATTTAGTCTATTAATTTTTTTTTTAAGTATTAAGAATGCATTTATAGCTTTCGAACGTTAATACATAGCACTAATTACGATTAGAGATGTTCCGTATGCATTATGCAGGTGATGTTGCATGCTACATAATGCTGCATAATGCGATGCAAGTTGCCTAAAATTTAAAATTGCACATAGAAGTTATTATGTAATTTTGATCTATGTTATTTTCATTAACAATCACTTATAGACACTTGTTTCTATCACAATAAAATCCAATAAAAATTAATCTACCAGGTCAGTTTTCACTATAAATCTAATAGTTTATATTTTCAAATCCGGCAACCTCTCAGTAATAATACAAAATCTGCTTACTGCATATAGGTTTTGGAGAGGTCCACAGTATATTATACAGAATTACATGCTGCATTATGTGATGCAAAGTCGAAAAAAAACTTGCATTCGCACAGCACATCTCTAATTACGATTGCTAACCTTACTCATATTCATAAAATGCCATTGTTTAATGCGGTACGTAGTACAGTTGGGGTGACCACTTTTTTGATGTTTATTATTTAGGAATTCTGTGGTTTTTAGATTTTTTGCACCGTACGTACGGTGCAAGAAATCTAAAAATCACAATTACACCTTATAGAGACAAAATATAAAAAGTGAAATTAATTACTTAAATTTATTGAAGTCGATAATTTAAATTTAATGTGTAACTTGATTGTAGGTTACAGATTACGCCCAAGCACATAATCAAGTAACACATTAAATTTCATATTTTTTTTATCGACTTCAATAAAAGTATTTATCGTATGGGTCTTGTGTAACAACCCGTTCTAAAGCTTATTCACATGGGTATATATGAAAATCATATATTCCCGTGCAAATGAATTGCTTTCAAAAAAAATTGTAACTACTCAAAAATTAGTGTGACTTTTTTTGAATCATAACTAGTGAAAGACTTTTTTTTTAAATTGAAACTGGTGAAAAATTTTTATTTTTTAAATTGTAACTAAGGCTTTTTTTTTTTAAATTAACCCCCTCTAATCTTACTTTGTCGACATGCAGTAGATCGTTTCTAATAAAGTTTATAATTAGCGTTAGGAATCTTATTTATTGGTTGTAATCTCACTCGTGATCCGCCACATTTCCTTTTAGACTAGAACAGAGATGATTTTCGTATAAAAATTTTATAAGATCATATCTCATTGATCATATCTGATCTATCTGTGCATGCCCCAAATCTTTTTTGTCGTATTTGGACTGCATTTATAAGATTCAATAAGTTAAATTGACTTTTGATTCCATAATTCGATGTATCGGTATGCATTACTATGAAACTTTATTTTGAATTTACGTGCTAAAAACAGTAAACTTTATGTTCATCTCTCATGTGTCTTATTAGTTAAACCTTATCGTTATAATATTTATATACATAATATTTTTCTTTTATAGCACACCTTGAATGTGTGCTGGTTATTATCGAGTAATTAGCTACAGTAATCAGCACCATTTAAATTCTATCAGGCAGACCTCCGTTTATTTACGGTCAACTCGTTATTATTATATCGAATTGTCGGTATATCGAGAGTGTCATGTTATATATCCTTATATGTTTAAATTAAATTGCAGATCATTGATTTAGAGGGCTAAGGTTAAGTTTGAAGTGGCCGGATTGGTATTACAGGTTTTTCTAGATAAGGGTAAGATCCTTATATTCAAGTCATTAAGAATTTAATTGTTACAAGGGCTTACACATCGATCTACATGTCTGGATTAAACATTGCCGGGATTTTCCTTGTATAGTTAATTTATCCATTTTTGTTATACAATTGGTATGTTTGAGTATTCGGTAAATATTTGTTCTACTGTTACGATTGATTGTGTCAGTGGATTAGCTTTGTCCATTTTTGGATTTTCTGAGTTTTAGTCGTTTCATTGTGGAATCTCGTGAGTCATGTTCTATTGAGCATACAAATTCTTGGTTTTTGAGTAGTCATGTTCTATTGAGCATACGAATTCTTGGTTATTGAGTAGTCCTAATAATCCATAGTCACTAATTTTCTTTAGTGTCAGATTTCCTTTTAATTTCTTTGAGATATTCATTCGGTCTTGCGGGTTGAATAATTCTAGATACTTGTAACTATAATGTGCGTTCAGTATTTTGTTAATAGGGTTTATTTTGCTTTGTATCTGGTTCTTTCCTTATTTTAGTAATTTTTTATATTTTTCAAATTGGAGTATCTCTTTTCGTGTCGTGGTTTCTACTTGTTTAGGGTATACTAAGTATTCTTGGTGTGTCATTGCTGATATATGTTTCTTAATTTCTTCTTTGTCTACTAAACTTTCTATATCTTCAAAGCAATATTTTGCTTGGTCATTATTAGTGTATGCTTGTTCTAAATTACTATAATCTTCACAATTTTCATAGCATCTATTTATTTCATTAAATATATAGTCTAGTGGTTGTTTAATCATTGGTATTAATGGTAACTGTATTACTTCATCATAAGTATACCATTTCCATTCTGATGCATTTTCTGGTTTGGTTTGCTTTAACGTTATCCTGGTATTTACTGGGTAAATAAATACTGTTCATTATATTTATGAGTTGCTTTGTCTGGTGGGCAGTATTTTTCTGCTACCCATTCTTGTAAGCTTATTTTAAACTCAGTCTATACTTTGATTAATTGTAATTTTTTTAGTAGTACATTTGATTCTTCTAATGTTTCTTGTATTGCTGTCATATCTTCAGATTCACATGGTCTTTCTAATTAATCTAATTTGCCTTTCCCTCCCATTCCTTGGTAGTTACATAAAATACTTTTAAAGGGTTATTTCTTTGTGATAATGCTATTTGATATCCTTTTACAGGGTAGTATCTAAATAGTGCTGTTTGAACTATATGTTAGATTGGTAGGTTGAGGTGATTAATTAGTGATTGTGTTATAAATTCTAAGTTTCTGCACATAAAACAGGTGTCGTAGTATGTTTCTTGGTTTCTATTGATTATTTCTCTATAATCTATTATATTGTTGAAGTTATTGCAAGTAATACATTTTCAAAGTATTTCATACTCTGGATCTTTAATTATTGGTAATTGTTCCATTTTTGTTTAGTTGCTTAATAGTATATTCTATTAATTCAATATCTTAAAGTTCCTTTTTGGATTGTTCTATTTCTTGTTGTAAGGTTTTAGATTTCTTTAGTTTATATGCTTTGGTCTGTACATATCTTCTATAGTTTTAGTTAATTTGGTTACACTAATAACAGCATTGTAGTTCTATTATACTATTAGTCTTTTTGATTTTTTTTTCAAAATATTCTTTTGTAAGATATCTTTTGCACTTTGGGCAATATTTCTTTTTGTTATTTGTTTCTGAGATTGGTTTTGAAGGTGTATAATTTTGGTAGTATTTTAATCTGCACTCTTGGC
>CAJVPU010000205.1:0-20930 GCA_910591775.1 Dentiscutata heterogama | reverse complement strand
AAAATTCCTAAAAAAAAAACTCCTCATTGGTTTAAAAATGTTATAGACATAATAGCTCAGTTCTTAAACCCATCAACTATGTTAATCTTTTCCAGCTCATTTATATTGTACCAATTAATTCATCTACTAGTAAATAGATTATTACCTGTAAAAAGAAATTTGGCAAAGTTACAAGCTTAATAAATAGACTAGAAAAATCAAATACTACACCTTATACTTACTCAATCCAAAGCAACTTATTCCTTGTTTTGGTTGTCAAGAAAAAGATTACTTACTCAAAACCAAATACTGCTACTTTATAATAGCAATACAATCTATTTATAAAATTCAAGTTGATTGCAGAAAACAAATTTAAACAACTGAGTTGCTTATTCTACCCACTTATACTATTGCCCAAACAACATAACACCTTTCCTGTTTTGCCAAAATTTGACTTATTATTTTTTATAACTTCAGTCAGATCTTATTATAGTCACTTTCAATATAATCACAACCTTGTTATAATCACACTATTTTTTTAATCTTTCCATTATAAAACTTATAAATTTTAATATTTATATAGTCACAACTTTTTATAATCACCAAAATTATTTTCTAACCTGGTGATTATATCGAGGTCTGACTGTATTCAAAAATATACAAATTTAGATATAGAAACTATATACTAACTCTAATTTTCTAAAACATCTACAATTATACATTACTATTAAATCAAAAAAAGTAAAAAACACAGACAAAACCAAAACCCTCTTTGCACAAATACAGCTCCAACACAACTAACAAATTTGGCATATAATAAATATAACCTTTTCTTCCATATCTATGCAAACTTTATAGCATTATCAGTAATCTACACTATTCTTTCCTCCAAACAAAAATAACTATTACCACCAACAAAAGCTAGCTTCAATCCAAAATACAATCCATACTTAGCCTTCCTTCATATTACCAACAACACCTCCAAAAAATACCTTTTAACAATATCATATCTATGATAATAGCAATTATCTTGGCAAAAAACTATAATATAAATTTCAATTTAACAGAAAACAAAATTAAAATATTAACACCTAACCTTCAATATATACCAACCTCACATCTCAGATAGTAATAAGTTCAAATTTTATTCTATGTGTTAATGGAACTCCAGCAATATATTTAATCCACCATCTACTCAAAATTATTCAAAGAGCCAAGGCAATTATCAAATGAAACAAACAAAACCAGATTAAATCAATAATACAACAACTTCCAAATATTCATTGGAAACTAATATTTAACTATCTCAACTATCAAAACAACTTACTCAGCCACAATACTTACCCAACTAAATCAACCCTAAAAACATTCAAAATGAAACTACTAACTTCTGAATTACCAACCTATTTACATCTTTACCAGAGAGATCTAACTGCACATCCTAACCTCTTCTTTACAAAATGCATAAAAATACCTGAAGACACCTCACACATACTTACTTGCTAATATAACTATACAAATATCTAACATATTATATTCAAAGTAATAATCAACATATGCCAAACAAATAGTATGAATATACCACCACTTAAGAACTTCATCTAGAAGTTCATAACAACTCATATCTATAAATAAATTTCACTTGGCTTTATTAACTCAAAAATATTACAAAAATTAGGATTACTCTCTCAAAACACCATGCTAATTCCACAAATCTATTACACAATTATCAAGAATATACATGAAGAAATTTGAAAACTAAGCTAAATGTAGACACAACAAAATACTTCAAACCCATTAGTTATAATTACACCTCTAGAAAATAATACTCCCCTTTGCTTAGTAGATAGAAAATTTCACTTATGGCTTAGCAACTTTATTCATTACAATTCAGTATCTCCCCTTTTAAATTATGTAGGCTAGAGGTTTTCAACCATTCTAGCTAAAAATAGGATGAGGGTAAATTCTAACTCTAACTTCTACTCCCTTTCATTAAATATATAAATTAGTACTAGTTGTATTCAAATTATATATTTTGAAATAAAGAAATAGAGGAAAGACCTCTCTCAAAAAAAAATAAAAAATAAAAAATAAACATTTTTTAATTATAAATGAAAATTGATTTGCATAATAAAAAATAGAGTTAGTGTAAAAGAAAATTACACAAGGCTGACTAAGACCAAGCATATCACAAGATTACCCAATAGTCACCTGTTGCCTTTAACCAATCAAAATTGTAAAATTTGATTAATCCCAGATCAGTCCAAAAATCAAACCAAATGATTAAACTCAATTATCTCAAAATAAAGTATATATAAAAATAGGCCCTTTTAATTGAAAACACTCCATATAAGAGGTTGATTTTAGATGTAACACCAGTATCAAATAATTATACAAAAATTACAAAACTTTGTAAAAAAAAGCAAATCACTATATCAAGAAAAATTCACTAGATTTCTAAAGTTTTTAAGATTCACTCTGATCAGATTTTTTAATTTTAACTAAGCAGAACTTTTACATTCTTCAATTCCTCACATGTGTATATGAAAATTGTTTCCCACATCTTTTTGTATAATAAAGATAGGCATGAACAACGTAATGCAGGGTATTATTCATGAAGAGTTAAAAAGATTCTGATGATCATAATGCAGACAGCACTTCAGACTATCTATATTTTATGATAATCAAGAATCTCTTGTAATTTATAAGCTCCCAGGAAATATTCTACACTATTTACTATACTATTATGGTCTTCTATATTATTATACTGATTTTTTGTAATTCAAATTTGATTATTCCACTTCTTTTAGGTTTAGAGACCTATATAGCTTGTCACAGATTACAAAAATTCTATCACAAAATATTATACAAGAAACAAGCTTTTTATCTTAGCAAAGAAGTTTTCTTGAAATCTAAATTATAATTTAAATATAGTATAGTACGTTATATTAATAAATAAAAAAGAAAAATCAAACAAATAATAAAATTGTTATTTCTGATTAATGAACTATTATAAATAAGAGAAATAAATCATACTTCGCATCTTCAAATTTATAAATTTATTTACTATATTTGGCCTTTAAAAACCTGATAGTACAATAATAATATTTGACATGTATGAGCTAAATTTGATAAATAATAAATAGTAAGTCTGAAAGTTTGAAGTTTTATTTTCTTATAGTAGTGCTCAAATAATTTCTATATATTTTGGGTTTATGCATTTATTTAACACATCTTTTTTATCTTGGTATCATGGGTTAAATAAATAAATAACAGATAAATAACAGAACTCAAAATTTCCGATATACACCTATATGCTATCATAGATCCGCCAAATAACTATAACATATCAATAGTAACTAATATTAAGATATAAGCATGAGCACGTATAGCGGTAAAATATTAGTAATCCTGATATTTTACTCTTAAATATATGAGTAGGATATTGAGATTGCTGATATGTTACTAATACTTTGTCCTGTGCTTATATCTTACCATTAGTCTACTAATATGCTACAGTTATTTGACGGATCTATGGTAGCATATAGGGTGCATATCAGGAATTTTGTATCCAGTTATTTATCTATTACTTATTCATTCAACCTGTGTATGATACTTATTCATTTTATTTTTATTTCCAATTAGCTATCCAACCTTATATATTATATCTTTATTCATTATTTTAACTATCAAATATCATCGTTAATTATTCTTACATATGGTATCTTTAGAGGTCCAATTCAGATAAATTTGTCATCCATTTATCTATATATAAATTTATCCAGATATCTATTTACTATTAGTATCCGAATAATCTGACAAATATTCAGATAATTATCCAGATATCAATAGTAAAATGGATATCCGAATAAATTCAGATCTGGATATCTAATAGATACATGGATAAACGGATAATATATAGAAACTCTAGGTATCTTAATTCACTCGCAGAAAATTATAGTCCCATATTATTAATAGCAAAAATCCAAAATGGTTAATTGTACGATTTATGGATAGAATAGTCATGCAACCAAGATTCAGAAAATCGGCCAAAGTTTAGGTTGGAATGCATCGGAGTTAGACAGGCATTAATCAATAATAATAACTAACTATATTATGGCAAAATTAGCGTTTTTTAGTATGTGGATTACTGGATTATTGCAAAATTTATCAATTCTGATATATTTAGTCCTGGAATTTAGTAATTTGCTGAATTTTAGCCTTATAAGAAATTTTTACACGTGATTGCACAAAATATAGTACGTTCAAAGCATTGAAATTAGATCAGTTGCACAAAATTTGCATACACACAAAATTGACAAACACATAATTGCACAAAATTTTTCATATGCATGGCATGTACACAAAATAATAAATGGCTATGGAATATTGCACGAGAAAGCACGCAAAAAAGCATACTATTACATGCACTATTGCATGGAATTCGCACCTTTTTACGTGTCCAGTGCACATCTTCACATGCACCGTCCCGTGTTATATTTCATGTAGTTCTGTATGCTCTCGTGTTGTCATGTACCCGTGCTTGACTATAAATTCTGTGTACAATTTTTTATAGGGTAGTTGCACGACCAATCTAATCTGATTTATGATGTATCAAGCTACCTTAAGCATGAACATTTGAATGTGCCTAACTACTAGTATCGACGCAAATTCCGTGATCTGTTTATTGCTGTTGTTTTTAAATTTCTGCTAAAAACATGCAAATTAAACTTTTACATGTAAAATTCTAATATATAATTACGCAATTTAAAAATTTAACCTTTTTAATAATTTTTTTAAAAAACACATAAATTTAAACCTTACATCATTTAATTTATTTATAATGAATTGAGACCTTTTCAAGATTGTGACCCTTTCAGAATTGTTATTCTTCAAAATTACGAGCTTTCAGGATTGTGATTTTTCAAGAAATTTTTTTTTAGGATTTTATTCTTTAAGAATTTAGTATATCAAAATTTAGTATCTTTAGGATATTGATATAGAACTGTATCAAATTGAGATCATTATAATTCAATTAATATTCAACATAGTTCCACTCTAACTCTAATAAAACTTCGCATTTAAATTTGATTCAAACTTTAATTTGATGCAAAACAACTAAAACAAGGAACGCAGATTACAAAGGACATTAATATACTTTTCTGTTATAGAACGTGTCTTATTTTGCTAAAAAAACTCTATCCAAAAATAAAAAAATGAAAATAAAAAAAATAAAATAAAAAGAAATAAAATAAAATAAAAATAAAATTTAAAAAAATAATATATAGTTATTGGATGCGAAGTATCCAATAATATATAGTTATTGGATGCGAAGCAGCCAATAACGAGAATTATTTTACAAATAATACTCGTTATTGGCTGCTTCGCATCCAATAACTAAATATTATTTGAAAAATAACTCCATTATCTGGCTGTAAGTCAGATAAATAAGTTATTGGTGTGTAACATCCAATAACAGTGTTATCCGATATCTTTACTATGATCGGACTGCCAAATAACCAAGTTATTTGGCAGTCCGATCACAGTAAGATATTGGATAACAATATTTATTCTTTCTAATATAAATATTAATATAATTTTTGTTTCTGAAATATTGTGTGAAAGATGAACAAAATTTTGCACCTAAACCCTAAACATTATCTACATATTGTTTGTAGAAATATGGCTGATTACGTATGCAATTATATATAGGCATATGATTTTTTTTTAATAATCAGACATTTTTTATGACTTTTATATATTCATTGAAATTATACGGATAGAGTTCCAATCTGGATAAATTCGTTATCTATTTATAATTATCCTTCAAAATTTAATTTTACTTTTATTATTGCTCAATCAGCTGGCTTTATTTACGAAGATCATTATAGGCTTTACAAACCTTATATTAATAATACTAAAATGTCTATGTTTTTAAAGGAATATTTCATCTCTAACAAACAATATGCATCTTATGACCTATTACATCTCACTGACCATTAAAACAAATCGTAACCATATTGAAGTCAAAGGAAACACATAGCTATAAAGAGAATCAGACATATAGAAATATCTAACGACGTAAGAGAAACCAAGTCATGGATCCTTGTACTGCCCACAACAGCCGCGAAGCCTAGTCATCAAACATGAGGTATTTATACTGATTATAGCAGCAGTGGAGCAGCTGAAGTCTTTGCATTGCCTATGGCAACTAAAGCATAATTGCCAAATGAGGGATCCTTGCTTAGCCGCAGAGCCTAACAGTACCTACAAATAACTTCTTAAACAAGTATTAATATATTGCCCTTAGTTACTGAGAGACAGGTTGTACTAGGAATGAAAAATGTTTTAAAACAGAATATTTAAAACATGTTTGTCTGATTTAAACCTGTTTTTAAATGATTTAATACGTTTTGACGTAATCATAATACGTAACAATAGATAGTATTTATTTATTTAATTAATTAATTTTGTCAAAATACAACTTTATTGTTATCTCTTTTTAATATATAAAATTATAAACAGTCATGCTCCGAGGGGACCTCCGTTAAAAGAAATTTGCTTGAACTTTACAAAAGTTATAGAAATTGACAAACTTGGTTGAATTACGCCACGTCAAAAGTGTAACTGCTGTGGATTTAGTCGCTTGATTTAAAGATCACTTATATAGATGCAAAAAGGTTCCAAAAAGTATGAAAAATTTATTAAATAATGCTGATACTCAAGTCTCCGGTTCAAATAAAAATGAGTTAATAGTGCAGCAGAACGTTGCTGGTCTAACTTTGGGTATATTCATAATAAGCATCGTGCACATTCAGATAATGAACAAAAAAAAAAACTTGTTGCAGTCTATCAGAATTTGAGAATTCAAAAATGAATTGAGATTAATGGTTGGTTCGAAGACGATGATAACTGATAATTGGTTTTATAATTATGCAT
The DNA here is from genome assembly GCA_910591775.1 of Dentiscutata heterogama. Classification (NCBI taxonomy): domain Eukaryota; kingdom Fungi; phylum Glomeromycota; class Glomeromycetes; order Diversisporales; family Gigasporaceae; genus Dentiscutata; species Dentiscutata heterogama. The sequence continues at coordinate 14,012 of CAJVPU010000205.1, read as the reverse complement.
TAAATTATATAAAAAGAGCGTATAAAAAAAATAACAATAATAATAATAGATATATATAGTTAAGCAATTGTGCATTTCTTGTAATTATATAATAACAAAGTTTATAAAGTAAATATTTTTTCTTTAAAAGTCATTTCTATGAAATTTGGCGAATCGGCATTTTAGCCCTAAATTTTAAATTTTAGCCTCAGCACCAATGTTTTAAAAAGTTTTTTAAAAAGTTCTAAAATATCTAAAAAAACTGGTTAAAATATTTTTTTCCATCCCTAGGTGGGACTAGTAACTTGAATCGGTTAATCAACTGAACTGAATAAATTTCAGTTAACCAGTAGAGAAAATTCTTAATCGGTTGACCTGGTACAACCGGTTGAGAATTGGTAATCAGTTGGCAGGGTCGATATAGTATTAAATGACATAAGGAGACAATAAAGGAACTGAAAAATTCTGAAAAAAAAAAGAATGAACATAAAAGATGAGCAAGGTTGAGACAAAAAAATTTGAGCAAAGCTCCGAGAGTTCCAAAGGTAATAAAATATTAATCTTAACTGGATAGCAACCGATTGAATGAAATAATTCAGTTCGGTTAACCGATTGAGGAAATTTTTCTTAGTTCAAATCACTAGTCATATTATTCTATGCATTTCTTATTTTGGTATAGTTTGTGGCACAGTTGGGTGATTGAAACTCTAAGCAAGGGATTGAAGCCCCAAGCAATGGATTAAAACTCCCCATGCGAATTGAAGATATATAAGTATTAGGGTTCTGCAAATGCCCATGCCGGGCATATTAGGCACCATGCCAGGCACTAGTGCCGGTGCCATGCCAACGCCAGTGCCCCAAACGTGCCCGGCATTTTTAGACCAGGCACAAAGTGCCCATCCCTATGCCCGTGCTCATGCCAAATTAGTGCCTGTATAGTGCCTGTACCCAAAAAGTTTAGCATCGCTACAAAAAAATGTAACATTGCTCAAAGCTAAAATATAATTTAGCCTTTTATTTGATACGTAATATATTTTATTTATTATGACAATTACGACAAGATAATTTCCATATCTATCATATAATAAAATACTTTTTCTCTGTTTTCACTTTTTTTTTTTGTTTTTCATGGACAAGTGTTGGTATTTTCTGTACCCATGGCCTATAACTAGTAATAAACCGGTGGCATCAGTTTCACTGAATAATAAATAAATCTTTTTTATACCCACAGGCTAAGCTTACACAAAATAAAAAAAAAAAGCATTTATAAATGTCACCTAAGAAACTGCGGAATAATCAATCGATCTTTGAAACAGGGTTGGCGATCATAATTTTCGAAAGGTAAAATTACGCGTACGATCTATGAGGCTTAGACGTTAATGCTGAAAGGTTCTAGCAATAAGGATGTGAAGAAGATTCATGAAGAAATTAGTGTAGAGAAAAAACTTGAACAATAAAATGAAACGATGTGCGAGATTAGCAAACATGTGCAAGATGTAGTAAGAGTTGTAAGGATCTCCTGTTTAAGCCCTTTCATTAAATTGTTATAAAAAGCTTATGTTTTATCGCTGTAGAAAGGGAGTGATTCATAAGTAATAATAAAATAACTTAATAAAGTCCTTATAAACCCTTCTGCATAAGATCATAATAAAAGAAAAACATATAAGTTTTACTAAATCACCATAAGCATGCCCCTGGCAAATTGCCTGTATTCCAAAATTATATAAGTTTTATTATAAACGTAAAAACTGTAATTTCACCTGTAACAATTCCTTTATTCTTACTCCCTGATAATTAAATTGTATAAGTGACATTAAACTTATAAAATATTGGTGCAAAAATTAAAATTACACTTACTTTTTAATCCATTCTTCCACACCAATTCCATAATAGTAACAAATAGTGGTTTTAAAGATTCTAATAGAATTATTCATTTCAGCTGATTTTATGTAATGCTCAAATGCTTTGCATGACAACTTGATACATTATTTCCTGTGTTTCCTGATTTTTCATACCAAGTAAATGCCTTAAGTTCATCCTTTTCAACTCCAATTCCATAAAGATAAAATTGGCCAACTCGATAAATCTTATAAGGATTATTTAATTCAGCAGATTTTTGATAGTATGTGATGTATATTAAATACAAATTTCTTGATTACCTTGGCTTCATATTTGATCTATTTATTAATATTTTTAATAGCTTTCCTAATAATAATAGCATAGCTCTGCAAATGCCAAACATAGGTTAAGATAGTAAGTTAGTAAGTCAAAGTACTCTAATTAAAACGCTATTATATTACATATTTGAATGATAGATATATAGAGTTGAATTAGATTATTATTTCTCGCTTCTGTAATGCATTTTATATAATAAAAATAATAATTAGTAATTGTATTTTAATTAATAATTAAATTAAAAAAATATATAATTTTACATAGTATTATTAGTAATAAATAGAATTGTATATATATACCTTCTATTTTCAGTATTAATTTAATAAATATTATTGTTTTTCACTTATATTGTGTATAATGGAAGACTTAAATGATAATTTCGTGTTTAATAATTTCATGTCTAATAATTCTGTGTCTAATAATTCTATGTCTAATAACTCTGTGTCTAATAATTTCATATCGAATAATTTAACAAATTCTGATAACTCTGTGTCTAACACCTGTAGTAGTAATAGTCTATATTGTACTAAAGATCATTGGAATATGATATTGAATAATAATAATAAAGCCTGGAAGTGTTGTCATTGTCAAGAAAAAATATATAAATTTAATACAAATAGAACTTATCTAAAGCAGCATACAACATCTTGCTCTTATTCTCCTATATGTGAATCTCGGAATAATAAATCTAGACTCATTAAACCAATTATGAAAGATAAAATGGATAACTCAATTATTGATTTGGTTGTTGGAACTGGAATTTTATTTAACATCTTTGATAATTCACTATTTCATAATATGGTAAAAAAACTTTATAGTGTAGCCGATTCATATAAAATCTCACACTTAACTACAATATCGCAGCATCTATCTGGAAATATATTTAGTAAAAGATTAGAGTTCATAAAAAATATATTAATAAAAACTTCAGGTCAAATTTCATTAATGTGTGATAGGTGGCATTTGACAGTTCACAGATGTCACTATACTGTAGTAACTGGATCCTGGATAAGTGATGACTGGCAACAAGTTAATATTATATTAAACTTCAAAAAGTTAGGTCAAACTGCCCAAGCTATAAAATTAGTACTATTAAAAAATATTAGAAGACTATAATATTAAAAAAAAGCTATTTGGACTTACTATGAATAATACCATGACTAATAAAGCCGTAAGCCGAATTCTTCAAGCTGAATTGCCCTATACGATTATTGTATCAATCAGATATATATGTCATATCTTAAATTTAATAGTTAAAGTAGGCTTAACAGGAATAAATCACCTTCAAAAAAAAATACATAAGATTATGAAATACTGTATCTGGCTAATCCTTTATTTAATGGTCATTTGGAACTATTAGAGTCATATTGTCGTATTGTTAAAATAGGCTTTTTATATCCAATACTAGAAATAGAAACTTGGTGGAATTTGACATTAGCTATGTTCAAAAGATATATTTTTTTATATCCAGCAATTAATAAGATGTGTGCTAATGAATCTTTAATATTATCTTGTTTAAGCCAAGAAGAATTAATAAATCCAAAATCAGTTTGTCAACTTCTGAAGCCCTTTAAATTTGCAACGTTTTGGTTCTCTCTAAGAATTGTTCAAATTCTATATCCAATGCTATAAAAGTAATATTAGAGATTTCACAGCATCTCAAAAAGATTAATATTAATAATATGACTTATTTAATAATAAAAAAATTTGAAAAGTATTGGAATAAAATAATTAATCATATTATAATCACACATATACTTGATCCTAGATACAAATTCGAATATTTAAAAGCAACATTAATAGAAGTTAGAGAGTATAGTGATAAAGACGCTGATCAATTTATTGATAATATTAGACAAAAGATTATCTTATATAGGAGAAAATATATAAATATACAATCACCTTCCACTATCAACAGTATTAATGAATCACCTCCTACTACCAATATTATCAATGAACTACTCCCCACCACTCAAGTTAATGATAACAATTCTGCATCTAATTTGTTGTTTCCTCAAGACAAATTTCAAAAAAATATAATACTAATACAATCGAGTATAAGCTAGAGTTATACGAAAAAGATCCTATAGAAGAAGAAAATAATGGTGTTTTAATTTGGAATTCATTATCAAAAAAAATTCCAATTTTAAATAGAATAGCACACGATTACCTCAGCATTCAACCTTCAAACATCACTAGTAAAAGGGCATTTTTGAGAGCTGGGTTTACTATTACAAATGATAGAGCAAATTTGAGTGAGAAAACTGTTGCTAGTACAATTCTTATGCATTCATGGCTTTTAGAAAGCCAAAATGAATTTAGTCCCCTTAATGCTCTTCCTAAATCATAAAAGATTTTTTTTTTTTTTGCAATATTACAAACGTTGTAAAGATTTATGTAGTGTATTTGTCTTGCTATAGTAATGGGTAAAGTTTTATTAGAAATTATAATTTGCTAAATATGTATAAATGCTTAAAATACTATTGAAAAACTAACAAACCTACCAAATTATCATTTAGTTTTCTGCTGATTCACTTCACTTTACTAATTAATTTCTTTTTAGTTAACATACAAGTCACTCTTGTTATATTGAAGTGATTGGGCTGAGAATAAAAATCTTCACTATAGCTTATATCGAGAGAATACTATATAAATATTATTTTATCAAGTGAAGAGTTAATAATAATGCCAATGAATTTAAAAAAATTCTTCCCTATATCAAGATCTTCGCTATATCAAGAGTTCACTATAATAAGAGTGATTTGTATTACACAATAAAATTTATAGTAAATTTTAAATACCAGAAAAAAAATTTTTTTTAATTAACTATAGGTTCGCTAGACTTATTTCTTCAGTTGGTGTATCATTGAGGTAAGTTCTTTATCAGATTTCTATACGTATTTGTGCAACTAATCTAATTATAGATAAGGTAAATTTTTATGCAAGATTATCTGTACCAGGCACCATGCCGGGTACTAGTGCCCATACCACAAAAAGTGCCTAGCATTTTTAGACCAGGCACAAAGTGCCTGTGCTCATACCCACGCCTATGGCTTAAATTTTTTTGTTGGACATAGGCATAAGCTCGGTATGCAGATCTCTAGTAGGCATATTGTTAATATATAGTAAATGTATAGTAATTATAAAATAATTATATAGTAACTTTAAGCTAAAAAAAATTAATAGTAGTAAGCATATTGCTAATATATAGTTAATGCAAAGAAAATTACTACTACCAAGTAACTAAATAGCTACTTTATTATTACTTTAATGTAGTTTTAAAGTTGCTAAATTAGAAGTTTCTGTAAAGTATTTGGAGTTTGCAATACTTAAACTTTCTGCATATATAGCAAACTAATTACATAATTGATGAAGCTAAAATGCCTAATTATGATAAGCAAGAAAAAGGTGTAAATTGTACTCTAAGTCTAGTTTGGCATGTAATTCAAAAATATAATTGTGAAAAAACCAATTTAGTTGTTAAGTATGATAATTGTACTAGGCAAAATAAGAATAATTACTTATTATTTTTTTATTTAAAGTTAGTTAATCGTAATATGCATGATGAATTTGAGTTAAATTTTATAATATCTGGGCATATAAAATTCATTTTGATAGATGCTTCAGTCTAATTAAAATTCTTTACCAAAAAAGCAAAGTAAATACCATGAATAATATTGTTTTAATTATTAATTATTTTACTTTAGTTAATTTAAATATTGTTTAGCATTATTTAAATAGAGATAGATTTTAATATTATAACTTTAAAAAATATTTTGAAGTATTTAAAAAACTACCTAATATTCAAAAATATTATCACTTTTATTTCACTTTACAAATCCCAGAGTTGTCTTTTATAAAGACAATCTTAATAACAATTATAAAAATTTTATAATATGTTCTTTTTCTTTTAATACAATACTCTACTTTCTATAATTAATATAAGACTACTTCTTTTAAAAAGGCAAGAAGAACTATACAAAAAAATTGAACCTTATATAAACTTGCCTTTTCATAATATTACTTGTTCTAAGCCAAAAAATTTAGAATATGATAAATTAAATATTTAGATTATTTAAATACTGTACTTGGTTTATACTAAGTTTAACAAAACTGACTTTAGTTTATAATAATTTTAGTATTATATAAACATGGTTTATACCAAGATTAGTACTAGAGTTCTATACATATTTGATTACAGTATTATTAAGTATAAGTATAAGCACTATATTTAATAATACTTTGTCTAATACATACTAAATTTAGTATAAATAAATGCAAGGAAAAATAAGTATATATTCATAAGATCTTTTTATAAAAAAAATATATAGTTTGTATTAAATAAATAAATATAAAATATATTAAGGTAAAATTTTAGAAGTAGAAGAAAAACATAATATAATAAAAACTCTCTAGTAGATCACTTTACCAAATTAAAAACAAGAAGAAAAAACTTTTCTGTAATATTTTCTTTAAATTTACTAACTTGATATTTGCCTTCTAAGTAAAGTTATCCAGCACCCCAGGACTATTTAAAGGAGTTGAATTTTTGCCAAAAGACTCTTTTTAGATAAGCTACAAGCAATAAACATGCTAAATAGCAAAAAAGCAATTTTTTAATTCTTCTGTGAAAGTGGTTCTATAGACCCTTAACTTTCAGATAACCAAAAACAACCTACAAATAGCATACTAAAGAAAAATAGTAAGAAGCTAAAAGTTCTACATCTTAACAAACCTCTAGACTATACCAAAAGTATGGCTTTTGAAAGCTCTTCTTATATCTTTAATTATTTTTCTTGGCCCACAAAACCCATACAATTTAAAGAGACCTATACTGCCAGCTTGCCCCCTAGCCCAAGCACAGAACACAAAAAATTTTTTAAATATCACTATTAAAGACTGGTCAAAACTCATATTTACTGTTAGCTTCTTTATTCTAGAGTATGCTAACATGTTTGTTTTTTTTATCAATATTACCAAATCAGAAAAAATTTTAAACTTAACTAACTACCTATTTCAATAGATATATAGCTATAAAGATCCTATCTAATTAGTCTTATTTAACCTTACAATACAAAAAAACAACACTGTATAACTTAGCCCCAAATGTTCCAAATCTACAAGTAGTATAACCTTACAACAATAATTAACACCTATAAAGGCAATATAAAACTCTATGCAAAAGCTAAAAATAATGCAGACTTATCTATGATCCTATACAACTGTATACAAACTTAAACTCAGATAATAAGTTAAACAAGAGCAATAATGAGCAAGCTTACATAGCAATTTTCACAAAGCTTAGCTCTTCAAAGACCTCATTACAGAACATATAAATACTAACACAGACACCAATAACACTAATATAGTACCACCTACAAACAACCTCCTAATACTAATTTTCCAAATAGCTCTAACATCAACAATACCAAAATAATTACACCTAGACCTAGCACATCGATGCAACAAATTACATAACCTGTACTCACCACACTTACTGCTATCTCCACCCCTGTAGATACTACATCTTACTCTAGCTCAACCTGTAAAAGGCCTAGAAACATGTCTAATATCTCACTACTCAACACATTCTCCAACAAAGCTACTAAAGCTATAGTAAGTAGCATATTTATTTTAGTTAGAATACAAGCAAGCAGATAGACAACTACAAAATCTACTTATAGCCAGATTACCAAAACCAATCTCAAACTTTTTACTACTGATGCCCCAGAAAATAAAATAGAATGGGTCTTAGAAGTATACCTCAAAATTACCACACTGATCAATGCCCCTTTGACACAAACCTCTGGTTATTCAATACAATCGCAAAAGCTCTTAAGATCTCAGAATACATCCACGACTTTATTAGCTATAAGTTAATTACTCACAACACAAAATACAAGCTACCAGAGGCAATCACCCCCGAGTTTATTTACCAGAATATCAGATTTTTCACCACCTTTACATGTAACCCAAAACCACTCTGGCACACCAAAAAGAATATACAAATCTTTTTAATATTGCTCTTGCAGTATATAAAAAATCAATGAGATTACACTTATCAATACTCTACTTATAACACAATCTATTGCATATTTAAAAAAATGCTTATCTTACAGTATCTTTTCAATATTAACTTTTCCAAGACTATACACAGATAAATTTACAAAGCTATTTAATATGCAAGAGGATTCTTGCAAATCAAAAATACTAGTAAAGAAACTCTTAAAGAAATTAGAGCCCCAATTACCAAAGCTCTTAAAAACAAGCTTATACTATTACCTGATATACCTGCACAAATCCCCAGTGAAATTATAGAGATTCTGCTATTCAAACTCCCCATCACACAACGATCATATACTAGAGCTATAGTAAATGCTCTAAGAAGAATTTTAAATTCTTTGAATCTTTAAAAAATACTTTGCAAAACTCTCTCTACTCTTTCCTACTACAATGGCCTCACAGCTAGCCTATACCAACTATTCCTAATCTTTCACCAATCCTTTCTCTAACACCTGGCTGCATACAAAAGAAAACTTGCAGACTTTTACACTATTACCAAAATTCCAGATGCCTACTTAAACTTGCTACCTCCAAAAAACTACTACCTACTACCTACCAAGAGCTTAATCACAAAGTGTACAAATTCTTTTTATTCAATCAAGCCACTTTTACTATCCTACTTACTGAAGTTGTTTCTCAGCTTAGAGAATATTACATCTTTAAGCTACTTTCTAATGACTTCTTTGTCACCAAACCTCTTCTTCCAAAAAATACAAGCAAGTTCAAAACCACTTCCCCATTCAACTACTCTATTATAGATGATGTTAAAGCAAGAGAGTTTGTCAAACAAGTTTTCTCTACTATCAAATCTTATTCTCAATTTCAGCAGAAATTATGCAAGCTAACCCAACTAATAAACCCACTTTGCCAACTGCAAAAAAAATTACAAAATACCTTAATATCTCTCTTCAAATTACAACCTTATAGAGACTTATGACTATAGTCAAACTTTTTCACTGATACTACTACTTTGCTCAGCTCCTACCCAAATAGATCCAAATTGAGAGTGGCTTTCCCACTTTAGCTAGGAAAACTAACCCAGCTACAAAGCAAGCCCTCCCCAATATTCCTGACAATCTAGAGAAAATTACAATACTCTTTTTAAACATGAAATTATTATCTCTTTTCTAATAAAAACCAACCAGATATTACTCTAACAATGAAGACCCTAAAACAATTTTACACAATCAAGAAAATCTCTAACTTTCTACTAGACCTCCCCCACTTCCTACTCCAAGTAAGACCATCTTTAATGATATATCTACAATCTTATATTCAAATACCCCCAGTATATTCATGTTTTATGCCAGCATTATACTAGTACCAAATGACTCTACAAATAACCTAGTACCTACCAAAGAGCCCAACACCACAGTAGTAGCTGCCCCTATAAAAAAAACCTCATCAGCTAATAAAAATACTCTTCTACTGGACATTCCAATACTAATAAATACTAAAAAATACTCTAATGAGTAACTCCTACAATACACACACTTCTATAATCTCTCAACCTAATACAAACAATATACAAAACCCCAGCACTTCTCAAGTTAATATATCTTAACCAGATCACTCCACTCACCAACTCTCTCTTTCTGTACTTACAACATACAATGCCTTAATACAAATACTAAAAAAGAAACCTGGAAGCACTACTGTTTGTAGCAGAACTTAAATATTGTCTGTATTACTGAAACCAAACTATCAAATAAAATAACTATACAAAAATGCCTCAAGATCCAGCATTATACCTATCTTTGGTTCTGCACAGATAGCTTCAAAGCAGAAACAGCTATTATAGTTCACAATACTCTTACTTGCATATTCACAATATTTGCACAGTGCCAGAATATTCTATTGCCATTGACCTCTTCTTTAAATATAATTTCAAGTTTTAGATCATCTCACTCTATCTTCCTAGCAATGATGCACAACTTTGACTGCAGATTCAAAACACAATTATCCAATAGTTGCAACAAGCCAAAGCACTAAATATTGCTCTAATAACTCTAGAAGACTTTAATTTATTTATAGAAAATATTCATTTTAATCAATCAAACTCAAACTTCTTCAATACCTCATATTTAATAACATGTATAATCTTGCCTTACACTTTTACAAAACTGCACCTACATGGTATAGAGCCAACCTTAGCAGTGAAATCAGCATTATCTGGGCTTACAAACTAATCCTTAAATACCTCACTAACTATGATACAAATAGCCCCAGCACTAGTACCCAAAGTGACTACAAAATTCTTATCACCTGCTAGCTCTTTCCTTATGCAACAGTAGGACAACAAAGACACAAAACATTTACTTGCAAATAAGTCTTTGATTACAAAGCAATGATCTCTGAAACATTGGAGGATTTTACAAACCAAGTTAGTACAAATCTACAACAACACAATACATCTCTTACAATACAACTTTAAAGTCTTTTAAAACTATATAGCATAACATCCGAACCAGACTTATTATAGCCACACTCCAGCACATCTCTAACAAAAATTTTGCAGTATGCAACTTCCACTATGCTTTTTTACCTAAAACTACTCAGCTCTACAACAGCCTTAAAAAGCTTAGAAATATAATTAGAATTAGAAAACATCTAACTAAGTCTAACCAACAGATTGCATTACATATAAGTATCACAATAGCTAAACAACAGATTACACAACCTGAAGATACCTCTCTGTACAACTAATACTGACTAGATAACAAAAGCAAATATTGAGTGAAAAAAGCTATATCACTTGTGCAATCTGGAAAACATTAGTTAAACATAATACTAAATTACTAAAATACTAAATTATAAAAGCAATTTCCAAAAGATGTACCAAGCTCCAAACCAATCCAACTTCTATACTCAATAGAATTCTAAATTGGCATAAAGATCCTATTAAATTTGATATATTAAACTTAACCAGAATGTTATTACAGGCTCTACTACTAGCGCTTCAATAACTGGACTGCTATCCATCCAACTAATGAAACACTATTTAATACGGAGTGGCAAGCTGAATATAACTCCAAACCTCACATCCAGCCAGATTGGTATCAAGAAATATTTTTCACCTTTTCTCAAGAGAAGATACTTACTACACTTAGTTAACTACTTAACAATAAAGCTTGTGGCTCTTCAGGAATAAGCTATAAGATACTAAAACATATAGGCTCTTCTTTACTACAAGCTACAACCACACTCCTAAACAGATATCTCCTCACCCAAACAATCTCTAAACAATGAAGAGAAGGCAAAATCTATCTCATCTCTAAGAAACCAATTTTTAATAGAAATCTAACAAATACTGGGCCTCAAGACCTAATAAAGCATATTAAAAAGCTATATACTAAACTTCTTACTAACTATTTAAACAATATCTTATCAAAATACCCAATTCTATCTCCTTTCAATTATGTTACACTTCTAGACAACTTCACCTCTATCTCAATTCATATTCTCAATAATATTATAACCAATCAACTATAGATACTTTTACAAGATATGAGCAAAGCCTATGACTTAGTTAACTTTGGCTTATTTCAAAAATCACTATACAGAATCAGCATGCCAAAACCTCTCATTAAAATTCTTGCCAACTTTTTACAAATTAGACCAATAGAGTTATTACCAATCTTGGCTTTATCAACCCTTATCATGTTCAAAATGTTATTAATCAGAGAGAAACAATTACCTCACTATTCTGGAGAATATACTATGATTCACTTATCACAAAAACCTTTACATATCTACTAGGCTATACTATGCAGACCTTATAGCAAACAAGTCTAATCTCATCCTCCACCAAGAGGCTATATTGCTTTATATTAGTCCTTGCATATATGAATAACACTGTCTAGATAGCCAATACTAAAGAAAACTTAGAAAGAATTACCCAAACTGTTTCATCTTTTTACAAAATAGCAAACATTCAAGTTAACCTCTCCAAATCAACTTTTATATTAACCCAACCCAATACTAATGACTCTTTTCTGCAAACAAACTTAACAACAATTCTACTTAACCAAGCATTCAAGTTTCTAGAATATTGGTTTATACTCAACAATAAACACACTAAGCAAATTAAGCTTATTCAAAAGGAAGCTTTTAACCTAGCCTATACTGCCAACTCAAAAAAGATAATAGACAAACAAATAGTCTATGTTATTAATAAAGTTATAGTTCTTATAATGAAATATAGAATTCACAATATAGTCATTCTCTATACTATTTGCACCCAAATTCTTGGCAAATTCTTACAATTGCCAAACACAAATTCCACCTGTCTCGATCTATCCATAATAGCACAATGCTCTGTTATCAAATCTACAATATATATATAGATGGCAGTGAAATTATAGTGATAATTTCTACATTCTACAGTAGAAATTGTTGAAATAATTTAACCAAAAATTTTTTAAAATTGAGATGCCGAATTAAATTTCAATTGTTGAAATTAATTTACATACAAAAATTAAATCAATGGTAGAAATTAAATCAATAGTTAAAACTAAATCAATGATTGAAATTAAATTACTAGTTGAAATTAAATCAATGGTTGAAATTAAATCACCTGTTGAAATTAAATCAACAGTTGAAATTAAAATTAATTGTTTAAGGTTCTTACTTAATGTTAATTATAGAGATCATGCACAAGTACTACAAGTAATACTAATAGTAATTTTATCAAAAATTTATGTTGCGAAATGCAGATATTAAATTTTAGCCAATCAGTACAACTCTATTATAAAAAATATAGTCGCTGTTTATTTTTTTTTTTTTATTAATAATATGCTAAAAAAAACTTCTTGTTGCGATAATAAACTCGATTGACCGAATAATTTATTTTCCACTAATTAAATTGAACTCTGATCTATTAATTTAAATGCTTGGAAGCACTCTAAATTAAATAAGGCACTCAGCTTAATTCCCACAAACTTAATTGTGCAATTAAGGAAATTATTCTATCTAGTTTTAATATAAAAATTATTGTAATTGATCAGATTAAAATGAACTATGTAAGTATAAAAAAATTGACAAACCACCAAAAAATAAAATTGTTAAAGTTAGAGGTTAGTTTTAAAATAGAATTTATACTAAACAAGTATAAGTGAGTTTGGATTAGATATTAGTCAAAAGTGAAAAATTTTGCCTGTATGAGCCAGAAAAGCGTCAACAATATAATAAACAGATATAGTTTGCCGCATGCTAAAATCTTTTTAATATGAGCTATTCACACCAGGAAAATAAAAAAAATGGCAAAAATATTGAGAAAAAAATCAAACTTTTTTCACTCATTTAGCCAATAAATCAAAACCAAAAAAGTTTTAGAGGGTTAAATAGAAACTCACATTTAATCCGATTTCATTATGATCCATGGCAATTATTAATCATACAAGATTTTACATATTAATTCTAGCTATCACATTTGGGCTAACTTCAATTTCTAAAAAAGAAAATTGAACCGTATTAATACTTAATTCGTATTATTCAGATTAATAGAAATAGATTTAATTGGTTCATTTAACACAATTAACATATTTGGAATTTAATTTTGATTTCAAATAAAATAGAAAGCCTGATTTCAAAACTCAATTAGTGTGAGTTAGACGAAAGATTTGGGGATGAATCAGAAATATGTAAGTATAAAAAAATTGACAAACCACTAAAAAATAAAATTTTGGAGGGCGCATTTTTTAGGATTAGAGTTTAAGAAGAATTTATACTAAACAAGTATAAATGGGTTTTAGAGGATTAAATAGAAACATATATTTCATTTTAATTCGATTTCA